>JASCZW010000884.1:0-184418 GCA_034211315.2 Aedes japonicus | reverse complement strand
AATACAAACAGCCAACAGCCGTCCCAGGTGATGTACGTCAACGTCAGAGGGATTATCATCCGCCGACTGTAAATGGTCAACATTTCATGCACCTGTCTCAGCTTCTGTCCTGGTGTCCTGCTACATCGAACCCGCACGTCACCTTGGGAAATAGCTGGGACCATCCTGATGGCAAGAAAACTAATCGCTCTCCGATTCCGAACGTAGATGCGAATATCTGTTTGCTGAGTACCGTGTTCATGGCTATTATGATATTGTTATTCCTCCGCAAATATACCCGCCAACCGCTTTGCATCTATGGGAGGGTGCCTTTAGCTCACTCACCGTACCGTTTCGCCGTAGTCCGTCGTCACGCATCAAAACGCTCCGTATGAGTGACGACTTGCCGTCTGGCGGTACTTGATGACATGAATCTGCTCCAACGCCCAAAGGCGTCCAATGGTTGGTAGAATCAGCGTGGCACCTTTTCGGAGCATGCATCGCATGATGCATCGGATCGACGATAAAGCCCCAGTGCATGTGCATCGTTATGCGATATGGTTCAACGCGCGGACTCACAACATGTCAACCACTTGATGACACTGTTGTCAATCGGCTTTCATACTACGTTGCAAATGTTTATGCGTTATGCTCGGGTTGCGAGATTTGAGGATTTATCCTAGCCCAAAACGAATCCCTAATTAGCGGGTCGTCGTAACACCACAGAGATCTTTCCGAGGAACTGCATCAACAAACCGGAATACGAAGGATCATACACACATATAGAGACAGATAATCACTAATAAAAATGATGATACCTCTTGGAATCGATTTCGATTCCGCGCTGCTGCCATGTGACGGTGAAGTGGTGGAAGGAACGAGAATAACCGTTTGCCGGGGAAAATAGGTGGAAAAATGTACATGTGAAACCGAGAATCAACCAAGAAGAATGCCAAGTGGAAGCATAATTGCATCCTTGTCTGCTGCTACTCCTGCGAACCAGAGCCGGTCTTATTTCGATTTCGTCCAATTCGATCCAGATAGTTACGAGTGGAATTCCATAAGGTCCTTTCGTTTCGTTTCGTTTGATTCCTTTCAGCGGGAATTGCTCGGGTTGATCGGTGGAACGGGATGGAAGAGGAAAATTCTCCAGAAACAGCAAAAACAAAAATCACATCCACACATTTTGCTCTGGCTTTTACTCTCTGGCCGTCTCCCGGCAACGTGTAACAGCTTTGGCAAATGTGCGAGCTAAGTGAAATAAAAGAAATTGGTTGCTGTCTAGCAGCCGTTGTCCGGCAGGAACTGCTGACTGTCTACAGTATTCGGTGGGAAGGAATAATTCGATCTTGTCTATTTTCAATCTCCCAACAGCGATTACCCCGTGCGATTTTTGCAATGTGAGGGCGGGAAGAATTACCCAACAGTAAGCAATCCTAGCCTAGCTCCAGCGGCACGTCTAATTACTGTCAAAATGGGCACGTGGTAGTTGGCCGACGATGGAACCAATTTCCGGAATTCCCTCGGACCAGAACAGTGTCGGGACGTGATTCTCACCCGACCGGCAGACAATCCGGTTGTTTTCATCATTATCTTCCGTTTTTCGGGTGTTATTTTTTACATTTATCCCAGCACCCCAAAACGCCGAAGCACTGATTACACGTATGAAATATATTAATAATAATTATTACCGGAAAATTATTCCGCACCATTATTCTCCCATCAGACAGCAGTCAGCGACCCAGATGAACTACTCCGGCCCCATACATCGACCCTCGCTGTGACCCAACCGTGGTCCTACGCCAAATAAATATATGCATTACCAAAACAGCCTCGGGACAAGTCCTCCGGAACGATCCCCGCCGTTCGTTCGACAGAAAGGTAGTGATTTTGAATGATGGCAAAAAAAATCCCAAGAGAATGACACACACAAATGTGGGTCCATCACACAATGGCCAGCGACGTCCATGACAACGACAACGACAATGATGATGATGATGATGATGACCACAATCAGCAGCAGCAGCATCGGCAGCGGAACAGCAATTGCAACGATTATGCATTTACAAAAATTGCACAAAATTACAAATTACAAATGACGTGGTGGCCGGCTTCCCGGGACGTGTTTCCACTCGTTGGGCGAGCCATTGCAGCAGAATGGGGACCGTGTAATGATAATAAATATCGACAAAATGTGAATAATAAACCAATTTGGTGATCTGTTAAAGTTAATTGGACGGTTGGAATTTAATTTGAGCGGCATAGTACTGTGCATACCTTTTCGGGACCTCGGCTGAGGTTGGATCTAATTGAAACGATTGAGCTTTGGCGGCTGGCCATAGTGGATGGCCAGCATATGTAATGATCTACGCTTGAGTCAATTGAATTTTGCATTTGTCAACCATGAACTGCTGGCTGGTGCAGTGAGTAGCATATTAGCGAATTGCGGCATCGGAGTATTTGTAGATGTAGTAGGAGGGAGTATAGAATCTTTCTAAATTCGAGGAGGGGTTTTGCAAGGCTGAATTTCTTAAAACGATCGGTGAATCAACATACCAATGTTTTGACAGTTTTGAATTGTAAACAAATTTGATAGCGGCCATTTGAGTTTTTTTTTGTGTATATTGTCCTTCAATTATTGAGAAACATTCAGTTCAGACATGCTTATGAATACTTGGTGTATAATGGTTTATATTCCACGTACATTTCAATCTGTTTATTAAATTGTGAAAGATGAAGCCTAAATCGAGCTTCACTTCAGAGGACGTAAAGCCATCATGCTGAAGTGACCATTGAAAGCATCTTAAATCCGGGAGGAAGAAAGTAAGGACTGTTAATTTAATGAAGTGGACACCTGTTTTTCGACGAGAACTGTTTATTTTCGTGCAAATTCATTTCTTTCCATTATATAAATGAAGATTATGTACATGTAGAAAAGTTCAAGTAGATTTAGAGATCTATTGCTTTTTCCTGGAATATTCGAGCCTTACTCCTGATGCCTTCCATGAGGTTTTGCACATCTTTCACCGGGATTGTTCGCATAGCCGTAGAGCACATTTTCTTGAAATTGTCAACGGACCTAGCGTCTCTTTCGTCCTTCTTGAGATACCGTTGATTAATTGCCCAGTTTCTTCCAATGGGCCGTAGTTGAGGACAGTTTGGTGGGATTTGCCGTTTTTCGGCAAAACTGATTTTTTCACTTTTAAGAAGTTCCAAGCCCAAGTAACATTGCGAAAACCATCCAGCTTTATTAAGTTTTATGAATGTTTTATAAACGCCACTGGAATTCAATTTGGTTTTACGATAGTACCAAGAGGTGCCAGTAGGTTTTATATTTTAGTCAGGTTTATGACAACCTACACAGCTTCCTTACAACGATCCTGTAGCATTGTCTTTGAAAATACCTTTTACTCCTATCAAAGGTTTTAGTTTGGCTTTATGAACTCGTAAAATGCTGTTTTGCAATGACGTTTTAGGACTCATTCATATAATCTTATTATGATCAGTTGAAAAAGCATTTTGTAACCATGTTGGCTCCAGTAAAAGCATTAAACGGCAAATTGGCATTGAGGGAAGTCGCCAAATGACCAAATAGTTTTATAGTAGCCATTGCGAAGATCAATTGGCTTTTTGGCAAAACTGTGATTTCATTCAATCACCATATTGAAATATATGAAATCATTGAAATGTAGAAAAATAAATACACCAAATTCCAAATTTAATGCAAATGACCTGTAAATCGGAGATCAATTTCGGAATTCTTTATAATAATAATCAATTTCCATCAATTTTCAAGAAATTCATGATTAATTTATCGAATATATTTGTTTGAATTTTGTTTTTGTTGTTGTAAACTTGCACAATTTCCAATGGACATATTCACCAGAAAATTAAATGCGCATGTGATTTGGAGCCTGATACGCTATATAAAACCCAATTTGTTTTAAATATTTTGCTGTCAAACAAAATTTTCTGCAACACTAGAACTTTTTTCTTAGATATTATTTACTTCTTAATGAATCAGAAGAGCAGAGAATCGAACAAAGCAGAACAATAAAAACCAAACACGATATCACAGTGAAGTTTGAAGGCTATGGCCGGTTTTATGAAGGTTCTCAAGTGGTCATAACATCTTTCACTAGAACATTTTCAAAATCTTTATGATCTTGAAAAAGTTTTATTAATTTTTTCACAACCGTCTATAGAGTGGGCCACTTCGTACTCATTTTGGCTTTAAAGATGCATAGAGGAGGTGTTGGTGGACAAAACAGTCTTTGAATGTCGTTTTATCAACAAAGCCGGGAGGAGTGTTGAAATGTATAGAAGTAGTTTTGAAATTGAGCGGAGGGCATTGTGAGGTAGTATTCCGAAACAGGAAACACAGACTTTTGCCAAGCATCCCCATGGCAAAAGTCTGTGTTTCCTGTTTCGGAATACTACCTCACAATGCCCTCCGCTCAATTTCAAAACTACTTCTATTCAATTTTCACAGCCTGCCGTGAGCTAACGGAACTATCAATACTTTCTCTTCACAACTTTGTTCTAGCAAAAAAATGCTGTCTACTCCTAGAGCATCATGGTGATGAGAAATTATTTCCTTCTCAAAAACAACATCATCACAGATCGTTACCCCGCGTATGGGAGAATACAAGGAAAGAACAATATCAAGTGTGTTAATTCTTTGCCCATTTCGTGCAATCACAACGAAAGAAGTGCAATTTTTAAATAAAATCAAAGTTGGTTTGCAACACTCAATGTGAAAGCACAGTTCAACATGTGATGAATGCGTGAACTGATACTATTTTTGCAAATTTATCACTCCGCCGACTCTTGACTGAGCTTCGAAACTGTTTTTATTGTTACCTCATTTATTGCATTGTACTGGAAACATGGTTTCCTTCCATAAGTTCTCGAAGCGTTTAAAACTCATTGATAATCTTCACATGCGCAGCAAATCAATCTGTAAATGCCTCCAAAATATACTGCCTTAGTAGCATATTTGTTAGAAACAAGTTGAAGTGGCTTTTTCGCTTAATTAGGTCACAATCATGTTGCTGCAACCATTTTAGACCGCTGCTTGGACCCTCTATGATCTATACAGGATTGGCCTATCAGGTAGACTCTTATTTGAATGAGGTTATGGTGAACGTAATAGTGACATAGCCACTTTGACTATGAGCCGGGACCAACGACTTTACTTCCCTTCCGAAGTGACCAGATTTTTTCGCCTCAGAAAAACCACCGACGTCGACTGGAATTGCACCCAAACCCACTGGGGTGCCAGTAGAAGTCACGCTCACCACTACACCACCGACGCCGGCACTGCCTCAGATTGGCAACAGTAATAATAGTGAATAGAGTATAATAGTGTTTAAAAAAGAGCCGACTGTTTGAGCTTTTATTGAGATATCTCTGGTGGCAACTTTGACAACATGATGAGCATGAGCAGGAGATCAGCTGTAATTAAATAGAGAACCAACAGAACAGTTGATATCAATGTTTGTATAGGCAATATCGGCGCCAGTCACGCCGGAACGCGGGTCAGGTAGGGAATGGGTAGGAATGTGTTGAGTGGTACTCATTTCGAAGGAAGCCGCCGAGGCCGCCGCACTTCCACGACAATTTACTGGGATGTTGGATAAAATGGTTGAGTTTGCTGCAGGATCCGTTTTGGTAAACTGTGTGCTGAATTGAACTGACGACGGTAGTTGACTATGTTCCCGGTTTATACTCTGTATAGAGAAAAAAAAATTGGCACCGATTTGAACAAACAGTATGGATGCTTTTGAGGCCACTCGCACGAGTAAGTGGTTTATTTCAAAAGAATACAAAAATACGCTAACACCTCGAGAATGAGAACCGATTGAAACCGACAGTAAAGATGCTGAACCCTATGTCCCCATAAAACATTTTCAAACTTAGTCTGAATATTAAGTTTTACTTCATGCTCATTGAAAAAAAACAACTGATGTGATTTACAACATTTTCATAACTCAATTAAATGCATAAAATAAAATATTGAGATTTCGATCCAGTTGCCGGATTTTTCCTGTTTTCCCCAGCTAAAAGCAACTATCGATTATTTTCCGGTCAAGCTGACACATAGGATATAAGGATTCAGAAGGGAAAAAATGATATATTTCTATTCGAAATCCTGCAAAAAAACCAGTAATACTGGCAATGTCAATTCAGCAGGGCTCTAAGTCGCATGTTAAGAACAAATAAAAAAGAAAACAATAGTTGTGAACAATATTATCCTGAATTTCAATTTTATGGGTATTAAATGCGTTAAACCTTTAAGGCTAATCTGAACATAGTAAAAAGGCTGTTTCCTATGAAATATTTCAGGTATGCGTAAAATATTTCACTCAGAAATACCTGGGTGTCTGTACTTGAAAAGATTATCGGACATCGTTGGCCATCGGTTAAGCAGTGTTCAAAATGGCAACGCATGACAAAAACGTGGGCAAACCGATCTTGTACAGCTGTAATGAAAATTCTGAACTTTCTATATCTCAACTCGCGAAAAAGTTGGATTTACTCAAATACGCAGTATCAACAGTGTATTATAAACATTGTCCAAAAGTTCAACAATCGAGATGAAACCGATGGGTCACACAAATATTGGACGATCGAAACGTGTTATTGACAGGAAGGTGAAAAAGATGCTAGATAGAATTACAAGCCTTTCTATTCCGAGCTATGGCTCGGAAAAAAAAAGCAGTGTTGGCAGGATTCGTCCAAAAGTTAAAGCTGCGTTCCGGATTGAAGTACGGATTGCCAATCCTTCCAATATCGAAAAATATTGGACTCTGATGAAGCGAGCGCTGTCCGGAAAGCAGTAGGAGATTAATATACCGAACAGTTCTGACGAATCTGGACCAGAGCTGCCAACTAGGTTACAACCCAAGTAGCACACAATTATCAAAACTGGTTGAAACAATTTGATAGTGCCTTAATTGAGTCTCAAAGCAGTCAATCCAACTGATTTATTACAAGTGTGCTACTAGGGAACGGAGTCTGTAATAGTAAAGCGCAAAGTTCGAGATTTTTATAGTAATGCAGAAGAACGCTGTTTCGATCGTGTGAATTAATGAAGCTTACCCCAAAAATATGAAATATGCAGTAACATTAGAAATAAAATGCTTCATGCGTGTTATACTGCAGATAATTGATGTCCAGATTATTGCGGACACAGACCTTAGATAGAAAAAAAGCGATTGTAAAATAACTGTGAGAAAAACGATAAACTTACTAATATGAGACGGGAATACCTATCGTTTATTTCTCTAATGATTTAACCTTTATAAGGTGCGGCCCATTTAGTATAGGAACAAACATTTTTGATTCATACAGCGACCCCCGTAGTCGTATTTGTTAACTATTACATCTTATGTGTTCCCTATAACAATAACAACATCAAAGCTGAATGTGTTTTAGAGAAATACAAAATGGAAGAAGAAAGAAAAATAATTGTGCGCCATCACTTGGAAAACCATTCGTGGTCTGGGCCAAAACTTGATAAAGTGTACTGTATGATCAAGTGTTGACAAAATTCAATGGCTGTCTCCTCATAGATGATGAAATCTATGTAAAGACCGATTTCAAATAGCTACCAGCACAAAAAATTTACTTGGCTACGGCTTGGGGAGATGTTCCTGCCAAATTCAAGTTTGTGTTTGCCGAAAAATTTGCACGTGAGTACATGATTTGGCAAGACATCTGTAACTGCGGTAGGAAGACCAAGGTTTTCATCACTGATAAGACTTTTAAATCAGAGCTGTACATAACGGAATTTCTCCTTAAGCGAATATTGCCATTCATCAGAACCCACAATGAACCTGACATATTTTGGCCGGATCTTGCATGCTGTCATTACAGTAAAACAGTGCTACAGTGGTATGAAACCAAAGGGATTCAGTTTATACCGAAAGAACTCAACACACCAAACTGTCCCCAGCTCAGACCGATAGAGCGATTGTGGGCAATTAGGAAGCGGAAGCTGAAGGTGAATTGCCGTGTCGTCAAAAGCATAAATGAATTGAGAACCATGTGGAATAAAATTTCAAAAACGATGGATGAGAATAATGTACGCCGGTTGATGAACCGTACTCCGGGAAAAGTCACATAAAGTTCACATAAAGTCGCACATTTTGGTTTAAACGGAATACTATTTTGTTAATGTACATCCGAAATATGCGCAATAGTCTATGTTCCAATTCTAACTGGGTTACGCTTTAGATTAATCCTTAATGTTGGCTCTACTTTAGCTTAGTCAGCCCAATGGCAGTAGCTGTGTTCGTTAGCCGATCTGGTCTAAGAATTTTTCGTAAGTGAGAATTTCTCGATTCCCTGGGCATAGGGTATGATTGTACTTGCCAAACGATCATATTAATGCATCCAAAGTTCTCAATTAATCACCGTGGAAGGGCATTTAGAACACTAAGCTGAGAAGAAGCAAAAAGCATATTGTTAAGGCAAGAAGCTTGGAATAATAGGAAAGTAGAATTGTATCTCCGCTAAATTTATGCGAAAGTCATTGATTAAAATAACATTTACTAGTCCTAATTGATTAATATAAAAATATTCACGGTTCACGAACTATTCACAGATTGAAGAATTGTCTGATCTGCTGTGTCAGCTTCATAATAAATGTATTGACTTCTACGTAATTTGGAACAACTGGATATTATAAAATGACATCCTGGCTGCTCAAGGATCAAATGGATTCAAAATTTATAATTTAACCTCTTTCCGAACATCAAAAAAGATTTAAAAATAGCCTCAGTGTTCTTATTGCACTTCCACATTTGTAAATTTTGAGTGATTGCGATGCTCGTTTACAAGTACAAGTATAATCATATTCTATGCCCTAGAATCGAGAAATATCCCAATCGGTAAAACAAGCCACGAATCCAAAATCTGAATTTACAACTGCAGTATGCAAAGTGGGTTGTTTTACGCAAATCAAATGTGCAAATTCAGTTATGTTTTCGCTCCTGATTAAAATAAGTTAGTTCTGCTCTATGATATACATATTCCACTACGATCCACTCATCGCCCATGTCCGACACCCGACTGCCTGATGATGAAGACAACCATTATGATTTGCACACGTCTTCACGGCGATTAAAATCCAAAGCAGGCGGCAACCCCACACTACCTCAACGACCAGCCCATGGAGGGCAGAAAAAATAAAGAACGACAGCACCCTTCCCATGTCGTCTGCCACACACATATATCTCTCTGATGGTAGTGCACAAATGTGCAAAAGTGCAACTTCCTAGAGTTGGCAACTTGCTATGAACAGATAATTACTGGCAGGCAGACAATAACAGCGTTTTTCTCCTCTGTTGAACATTCAAATACAGGCCCGGCTACGCACCAGAAACGAACGCAGAAAAAATTAACTTCGGCAACGGCTTCGATCGGATAATCGTAAGGGGAGTTTTTTTTTCTCGTTTTGTTCTCCTTACCCCCCACGAGGCGTGTGCAGCTCGCACTTGGGAAAATCTCGCGACAAGCAAAAAACCTGCACGGAAAATCGGACAGCACAAAAAACCTAATGAATTAATAGCTGACTCCGCCCGACGACGACGACGACGGCGGGAGGTTTAGCGTCGTAGCGTGCCAATTTGACATGCACCTTCCATTGCTAACAAAAAACGAAAAACACATGTTTTCTTCCCCCTGCTCTCAGTTCGATTCGCATCGGCTGGCGGTCATCGGAAAAGTTTATCGCCTGCCCGCAGTGGTGCAGCCAGATTATTAGACAATTGAGTTCAATCTCTGCATCATCGTCCGGAAGCTGTTAGTCGGTATGGGAAATCGACGACATCTTTCTGCTAATAATTTTACCGAAGAAGAAGCAGAAGCAGAGTGTGAGTCGCATTTTCGCACGAATTCTGTGTCAGCCGTTGCCACGTAAAACGACTCCACGGCGTCAACGAAAGTGTGAATGACTACACTTTGTTCGTAGTGGGATTAGACGCAGTTTGTTCGCGCGTAGTTAGCTTTCCGGCTCAGAATAATATAGTTAATTTTGGGTACAGTGAAAGCGGGTGTTTTTACACTCAAGTGCGCTCGCACTGCTTGTGTCTGGATTTGGCTACGTGGTATGTGGCTTTGAATATAAAGTAAGGCCACTCGGACGGGGTTTGGACAATTTTGACTAGGCTATGACGACGCACAGCTAAACAAATTCTAATCATGCAGTCTGTTGAAGGTATGAGGGAGTCCTCCGGCAGTTTATCTGAGTGGGACACTTACGGCAACATTGTTTTAGAATTCTGTCCAACAAGATTTGTTCTATTCTTGCTCACCTGAGCTTCTAAATTGTTGTGGAATGACTACAAAACAATTCTGCGATGATTCCAAAATTGTTTTCAGTTGCTTTGAGAAGAAGTTTGTTCTAGGAAAAATCCCTGAGAACTTGCTACTTTCAGATTTGTTATGGGATGGATCTAACGTATCCAAAATGCAGTAATCGTAGCGGTTTGTCATGCAATTGCACTGCCACCTGGTGGTAAATTTACCAATCCATCGCCAATCACAGCAAACTTGTTGTTTACAGCCAAGCAATTACGTTAGCTGGTTTGTTTGTACAGCCAGATCTACTCGGATCGAAGAAGCTGGACATCGCGAAGCACTTTGTGTCCGCCGGATATAGCCGATTCGGTATTTACAACACTCTCTTCTTTCGGGAGAAAGGCCTGATACCGGCTTGTGATTAATGTGTTGAAAACAAAATACATGAAGGGAAAGGCTCACGAGAAGACATTGTTAGCCTCCTACTACGAGATCAGATCGGCGGTGATGAAATCGAGGTAGTAGACGAACTCGTGTATCTGGGCTCATTGGTGACCGCCGATAACGACACCAGCAGAGAGATACAAAGGCACATTATGGCTGGCAATCGTGCCTACTTTGGACTCCGAAGGACGCTGAAATCGAACAAAGTTCGCCGAACTACAAAGTTGACCATCTACAAGGTATTAATAGTTCTCGAAAACGACCCGACAGGTACAAGAAGCAGAGGCGCGCAACGAGCAAGGCGCAAGGTTTTTTAATATTATAGAGACTTTCAGCCCTGAGCTGGTTCGTTTTTTATGATGGACATTGTTATGCGGAAGCCGGCCATGTTTGAACAGAAGGCAAGGAGCGGCTGAAGGTACTGGTGAGAAACATCTTCCCGGCGGACCAAGGCGCCGTGGGCATAATGGATGCCGAGACCTACTTGCCGCTGGACGGAAACGACTGAAAAGGGAACCGGAAACTTTACGTCCCCGGAAAAGGACCTAAACGTTGACGTCAAATATATCTTCCAATCCAATTTCCCGAAGAAAGTCGTTCGGTGGCGGACGATCAGGTTTAGGGAATATCCAGTAGATATACAGTACGAAGTTTCTGCCTGAAGTTACTGCCTTCATCAAGAAGTATCACGCGAAACAGGATCTGGTTTTTTGGCTGGAGCTGGCCTTAGCCCATTATGCAAGAGAACACTGGAGGAGATCGACCTGTTGAAGATGAACGTTGTAGCAAAGACGGGCGGCGACGGATACAATTTTTTGGACACTCAAACAGAATATCTATTTACTCTAATCATTTCGATCGCCAAGGCAACGAAAGAGATGAAGAACATACTGACATCCATCTTTTTAAAGGCCATGTCTACCCAAGTAACACAAAATCGTCATAATTGGTTGCAGCAACTTGATTGTGACTTAGTTTAGTCACATTGAAGTTTATTCAACTGATTTGCAACAAGTGTGCTGCTACAGTAAGGTCCCGGCTAACCACCGTTAGGCCTCCTGGCAGCGCGTCGAAGCATTTTTGTAGAAGGCTTAATAACCATTGGATTTAAGCAAAACGTGATCCGTTGAACTTGTCTTTCATAGTTCTTTCTGAAATTAGTCCTTAAATTTTGCATGCATGATTCCAAAGTTGTTCTGAAATGCTTCCAGAATGGTTCTGAGTTGCATCTAAAGTAGTATTTTGAAGCTTCCAGTGTAAAAGTTTTGGATTGCTTTCACCAAAGATGCCGCCAGAATAGGTTTAAGATGCTTCCAGAGCAATTCTAGAATGATTCCAGAGTAGTCTAGTGATTTTAAATCAACTCGAAACAACGCTAGAATTACCCAAATAACTCTGGACCTAGTAGTTCAAGAATGCTTCCAAAGTAGCTATGGGATACTTACAGACAGAAAAAGTCTACAAGGATGCTTCCAAGATTTTGGCTGGGATGCTTCCTTAGTTATTTTGGAATCTTTTTAGAGTTGTTCGCGACTGCATCTGCAGGAATATGGATTTCCGGAAAAACTGACGCGGTTGGTCAATGCAGCGATGGATCGAATGAGTCCCTTCGAATCTCGGAGAGGGTTACGACAAGGTGATGGATTGTCGTGTTTGTTGTTCAATATTGCATTGGAGGTTGTGATTCGAAAAGCAAGGATAGACATGAATGGCACGATCTTCAGGAAGTCTGTCCAACTTTTTGGCATCGCCGACATCAGACTTAAGGCTGAAGTTGGTAAGATTTGATTGTGATTAATGCATTGAAAACAAAACAAACCTGAAAGGAAAAGGCTCACGAGAAGACAATGTTAGCCTCCTACCACGAGTTCAGATCGGCGGTGATGAAATCGCGGTAGTAGACGAATTCGTGTATCTGGGCTCATTGGTGACCAGCAGAGAGATACAAAGGCGCATTCTGGCTGGCAATCGTGCCTACGTTGGACTCGGAAGAACGCTAAGATCGTACAAAGTTCACCAAACCACAATGTTGACCATCTACAAGACATTAATTAGACCGGTAGTTCTCTGCGGGCACGAAACATGGACATTGATTGTGGAGGACCAACGCGCTCTTGGTGTCTTTGAACGGGACGGTGCTGCGTACGATCTACGGTGGAGCGCAGATGAAAGACGGAGCGTGGAGGAGGCGAATGAACCACGAATTGCATCAGTTGCTGGAAGAACCTTCCATCGTACACATCGCTAAAATCGGTCGACTACGACGGGCTGGGCATGTCGTAAGAATGTCGGATGAAAGCCCTGTTATAATGGTTCTCGAAAACAAACCGACGGGTACAAGAAGAAGAGCCGCGCAACGAACAAGGTGGATCAAGCAGAAGGCAACCTGCGGACTCTCCGCAGAGGTCACACCGGCCTTGGTCTGATTGGTAAGGTAAGTCGTGACTGCATCTTGAATTGTTCTGCGATGCTTTTACAGTATATTTTGAAAACTTCCAAACCCCTTACAAAATACTCCTGGTAAACCTCTTACTTGTAGAAAACTGCTTCCAGAAGAGTTCTGAGATATTTTCAGGATTATTCTGTGATGTTTCCAAAGATGATCTGCAATGCTTCCAGAATTGTACTAGAACTAGAACTAGAACTCGGAACAACGTTTGAATCATCCCAAAATTACTCTGGACCTAATAGTTCAGAAATGCTTCCAAAGTGGTATAGGGATGGTGTCCAAATATCTTTGGATAGTTCCAAAATAGATACTCACAGACAGAAAAAGTCTAAGAGGATACTTCCAGGATTTCTTGGATGCTTCCTTAGTTATTTTGGAATCTTTTTAGAGCTGTTCGTGACTGTATCATGAATTTTTCTGCGATGCTTTTACAGTAGGTCTGAGATGCTACCAAATATATTTTGAAAACTTCAAAACTCCTTACAAAATACTCCTCTTAATTGTAGAAAACTGCTTCCAGAAGAGTTCTGAGATACATTCAGGATTATTCTGTGATGTTTCCAAAGATAATCTACAATGCTTCCAGAATTGCACTAGAACTAGAACTCGGAACAACGCCAGAATCATCCCAAAAATACTCTGGACCTAGTATTTCAAGAGTAGTAGTATTTCAGCTTCCAAAGTGGTATGGGGATGCTGTCCAGGTATCTTTGGAAAGTACCAAAATAGTTATGAGATACCTGCAGACCGAAAAAATCTAAAAGGATGCATCCAGAATTGTTCCTGTATTCTTTAAATTTGCGTTTGGAATGTTTTTCTTGAATTTTTCTGTTCATCTTGAATTTTTCTGCGATGCTTTAACAGTAGGCCTGAGATGCTATCAATTATATGTATTTTGAAAACTTCAAGACTGTTTACAGAATACTTCTGGTAAGCCTCCAAATTGTTGAAAAATGCATCCAAAAGAGTTCTGGATACTTTCAGGATTATTCGGTGATGTTTCTAAAGATTGTATCCAGAACAGGATGCATACCAGCATAGTTCTGCTATACTTCCTGTGTAGTTCTGGTGTTCTTCCAGAAAATGTCTGAAACTTTTCAGAGTAATTTTAGGATGGATTTTGGGTTTCGAGATGGTTTCAAAATAGCTCTAGAATGTCCCAAAGGACCTGTTCATAAACTACGTAGACTAATTTTTGAAAATCTCAGACCCCCCCGCGTCGTAGACTTTTCTCCATAATTTTTTTTTGAAATTTTGTATGGAGCGTAGACTCAGGTGAAACCCAGAAAAGTCTACGTGGTTTATGAATACCCGCAAAGTATTTATGTGATGCCTCCAGGATTTTTCTTGGACCTTCACTTTTTTAAAACCACTTTTACGAGCGTATTAGTCGAACGATTGTTATTTGAAAACTAGGAAAATCCAAATTCAAACACTTAACTTAATCTCTTCTTAAACATGAAGAATAACTAGTGACAATTTAAATAAGTGTTCCAGTTTTTCATTTTTGTCATTTCTTTTAAAAGTGATAATTTATGTATTCCAAGTTTTCCAATTATTCCTAGATGCTTCCAGAGTAATTATGGAACGCTTTAAGAATTGTAAGCCAAAGCCTCTAGAAATTTAAAATTAATTCAGAAAACTTCTTGAATGCTCTCTGTGTAGTTTTGCTAAGTTCCTAAATTCTGTGAAATGTTTCCGGAACAGTTTTGCGATGCTTCTAGAGTTTTGCGAAACTTCCAGAGTAGTCACCAGAAAATTGATGTCGAAATAAAGTCTTGCAAACTTTCTTCTATGTGTGCTTCCGAATTAGTTATGGGATGCTTCTAAAATTGTTATGAAATGTTTCCATAATAGTTCTGCAATTGCTTCCAGCATTGTTCTGGGGTGCATCCAAAATAGTTCTGCGATGCTTCCAGTGTATCGCTTCAAAATATAATCTAGGATTCCTCCAGAAAGCATTCCAAAACTAGTCAATACCTAGTAGTTCAGGAATGCTTCCAAGGAAGTTTTTAGTTGATGTCCAAGCATCTTTGGAACGTTTCAAAGCAGTTATGGCATGCTTCCAGACAGAACAAGACTGAAAGGAGCCTCCCATGATTGTTCTAGAATGCTTCCAGAATTGTTCTTGGATGCGTTGTAAGTAAGTAAGAGTGCTTTAAGAATTGTCAAAAGTAAATTTAGAATTATTTTGCGAAGCTTCTACAATAGGTCTGAGATGTTACCAAATTAGTTTTCAAAACGTCAATAATGCTTACATGATAGTTCTGATAAACCTCTAAATTCTTATAAAATACTTCCAGAAAAGTTAAGAGATGTTTCGGGATTATTCTGCAATGTTTCCAAAATTGTTCTAAAATGCTTCCAGAATTTTTCAGGGATGCAACCAAAATAGTTCTGTTTCCAGCATTATTCCAAAATATGTCTAAAATGCTTTCTGCGAAATTTTGGGATGCTCTTAGAACTTAACGAGAATTTCTCGAGAATGCATCGAACTTCATTTGGAATTCTTCTCGAGTGCTGTCTGTATAGGTTTGCTAAGTATCTAAAACATAGTGAAGTGTTTCCAGATTTTTTTCGAGATGATTTAAGGACCAGAAAATTGATCGATAAAATCTTAATCTAAACACACGATAGGTTCCCGTATGTGTGCATCCGAAGTAGTAATGGGATGAGCCTAAAATTTATCTCGGAAGTTTTCAAAGCTGTTTTGAAATTCTTCCAGAATTGTTCTGGGATACATCCACAATAGTTCTGTTTCCAGCAAAGTTCTAGCATTATTCCAAAATATGTCTGAAATGCTTTCAACGAAATTTTGGGATGCCCTCGGAACTTAACGAGAATACATCCAAAGTAACCCTCTAGAATACATCCAAAGTAAAGTGGAATTCTTCATGAGTGCTGTCTGGTAAGTTTCTAAAATGTTGTGAAATGTTTCCAGAACTATTCTGAGATGCTATAAGAATTGTTCTGAGAAACCTCCAGAGCAGTTTCCAGAAAATTGATATGTATGTATGTATGTATGTATGGTAGCCACCATCCCTTCATGCCCTTGGCATGGATGCAGCTCCACTAAATAACAAGATCAAATTTCCAGAAAATTGATATCGAGATAAAATCTTAATATAAACTCACGATGGGTTCCCGTATGTGTGCATTCAAAGTAGTAATGAGATGAGCTTTATGTTTTTTTTTATCCTTAATTATCGAGATTTTTAGACCTAAGCTGGTTCATCTCCCGTCGTAGTCACTTAAATACCTTTTTTGGGCCTTTTCATAACTCGCCGGGGTGAGATTTGAACTCGTGACTTTGTCGTGAGAGGTATGGATGTTAACGACTACGCCGGGGTTACTCCCTAGCCTAAATATTTTTTCGGAAGTTTCCAAAGTTGTTCTGAAATTCTTCCGGAATTGTTCTAAAAATACTTCCAGAATTGTTCTGAGATACATTCGAAATAGTTCCGCTGTGTTTACATTTTAGTTTTTGTATTCTGTATTCCGGAATATGTCTGAGATGCATTCAGTGTAATTTTAGGATAATGCCAAAGTAGTTTCAAGCTGTTTTCAAAGAAGGTCTGAAGTGTTCCAAGATATTTGGTTTTTGGGTACTTCAAGAATAATTTTGATTACTCTGAAAACTGGACGAGTAGTAAACTGTAGTAATGTTGCAAACTTCTTGAATGTTCTATGCAAAAATCTGGTAAGTCTCTAAATTGTTGTGAAATGTTTTTCAGAACAGTTTCGATATACTAAGACGATTGTCCTAGCTAATACGGTATCCCAGTAATTTTAAGCACGATTTAAAAATAATAATACGAACACGGTTTTTAAGTCAATTAAGAAATTAATTGCATTTATACAATATTCTACTACAGTTCAATGTGAAAATTCTGAGATCCATTTAATCGTGCGCCAAAGAGCGAACTTTTGATCTAACACTGCTCATTAGCTTCAGCACAGACTGTTTGTCAATGATTTTTAATATTTTTTCTAGTACCTTTTAAAAGTGTTGATGGAATCCGCTGCCTTAACATGTTTGCGCAAATATGCCTTGTCAGGGCCTGAAAAGTTTCAATTGGTCTTGCCTGGGGACTGTTTGGAAGATTCAACCGTTGGCTTTGTACCAGGCTGCCGTGTCCTGCGCGTAGTGAACTGATGCCAAATCCGGCCAAAACCGTACTGGAACATGGGAAACATGCACTGCTCCAAGCATTCTCGCACGTTAACATCAGCAGTCATCGTTCCGGTTATTACAAACGGATTTTAAAGCACTCCACACTCACAAATTGCTTGCCAAAACAATGCCTTTTTACCGAATTTTTCGCTAAAAATTGACACATCGGCATCGCCAATAGTTTGATCAGCAGGGACCGTGTAGAAAGAAGCGTCCTAAGACCTAGTTTCACGTAAGATTCATCATTCATAATTACCCATGACGATTTTCTACACAGAAGTTTATGGTATAATTTACAGGCCCTTGTTTTGAAAACGAACGAAAACGTTAATATTTCATGGGAATGGGAGGGACCATCAGGGCACCCGAATGAAGCGCTCTGGATCGAGAGAGTGGGAATGCCAACTCCCCATTGCTAACAGTTTGTGAATAGAGGGCTGGCTCTTTTTTTCGACCATTGGGGCATCCTCATGTTAGATGGCTTGCTCTTTTGACCGATTGTTCAATCTTGTTGTTAGAAGGAGATTCTCTATATCCCTGTGGAAACGTATAAGTGATGTTGCTTAACGATCCACCCAACCCCTTTTTGGCCCTTCATACAATGGCATGATAAGGATAATCAGTGGTTATGGCTCATGCAGGCACTCGTGTTTTCCGAAAAATTGACGCTCTCTTTAGAGGAAGGACCAAACGACGATTTCTCAGAGCCCGATGATAATAATTTGACGACATCTCTAGATCAAAGAGGGGTAATTAGATCATTAATAAGATTTGACGAACTACCATCAATTTCTTCAGAAACACTTGCTACTGAAATTCTGGTTTATTGTCAGAATTTTAATCGCATGAAAAGTGCGTCAAAAATGAACGAAATTCATAAGACTATACTGAGTTCATCTTTTTCGGTAGTCTTAGGTACTGAAACAAGTTGGAATGAAAGTGTGAAAAGTGAGGAAGTTTTTGGTAGTGATTATAATGTTTTCAGAGATAATCGTGATTTAGTTTTGACCCAAAGAAGGTCCGGTGGTGGAGTTCTTATTGCAATTTCTGCAAAATTGAATTCGGAACTTCTTGTTTCGCCAAAATTTAAAGAATTCGAGCATGTATGGGTAAAAACCTGTATCGATGGTGAAACTCATATTTTTGTCACAGTTTATTTTCCACCAGATCAAGCTTGCAAGTCAACGTATGAAATCTTCTTTCAAGCAGCAGAATAAATCGAATCAACCTTTCCCCCCGAATTTAAAGTTCATATCTATGGTGATTTCAATCAACGCAATGCAGATTTTATTCCTGATTTCGAAAATGAGAGTATTCTACTTCCAGTCGTTGGGGACAATGAAACTTTGCAATTTATTTTTGAGAAAATTGCATTTTTAGGACTAAACCAAATAAATCATGTTAAAAATTTACAAAACTGTTACTTAGATTTTTTATTAACAAACACACATGAAGATTTCTGTGTTAGTGAATCTCTCTCTCCTTTTTGGAAAAATGAAGCTTTTCACACAGCAATCGAGTATTCTGTGTTTGTGCGTAAGAACCACAACTCCAACGACTGTGATTACGAGGATATATTTGATTACAAGAAAGCTAATTATGACAACATTAAGTTCAAACTGAGTAGAGCGAATTGGCAAGCCATTTTAAAGGATCAAGAAAATCTTGAATGTGCAGTAGAGGTCTTTTATAAATTGTTGATGGAAATAATTCAAGAGGAAGTTCCACTCACGAGGAGACGACGAAATTATTGCTCTAAAAATCCAATTTGGTTCAACAAGCAAATTATTAATTTAAAAAATCGGAAGCAAAAGGCTCACAAAATCTACAGAAAACAAAATAATCAAAATAATTTGGAAAAATATTTGAATATTTGCGACCAACTTAATTTAGCTATTTCTTCTGCACAAACTGAGTATAACATAAAAACTGAACAAGAAATTAAGTCATGTCCAAAAAACTTCTTCACTTACGTCAAGACCAAGTTAAAATCGTGTAGCTTTCCCTCAAAAATGAATTTGGACGAAAAAGAAGGAGATAATTCAGAGGATATCTGTAACCTCTTTGCAACATTTTTTCAAGAAACATATTGTAAATTTTCTGAAAAAGACCGTGACTTTGAATACTTTTCATACTTTCCTGATTTTTCAAGTAATGTAGGTATCAGTCAAATTAATGTGCAAGATATTTTGAGAGGTTTAAAAGATTTAGACGCAAGCAAAGGTTCAGGACCAAAATGGAATCCCACCAGTATTTATGAAAAATTTAGCAACTGAACTCACATCCCCCTTATTCTGACTGTTCAATATGTCACTTGAATCGGGAAAATTTCCAAATGAATGGAAAAAGTCTTTTTTAGTACACGGAAAAAAATCCGTGCCCGGATCCGTGAACTGCAGTCATGAATTCGAGAACAAGCAAAAATACACCGTGAACTGAATCACGTAATCATGAACTAAATCACGTTTTTAGGTAAAAATCCTGAAAACGTGAACTAGTTCACGGTCCGTTTTCATTTTCGTGAACGCTTTTGTTTCTGTGTACCCATCTACAAATCAGGTAAAAAATCAGATATCAGAAATTATCGTGGGATTGCCATTATCTCGTGTATTACTAAACTTTTCGAATCAATTATTAACAAAAATATGTTTAGCCAAATGAAGCATATAGTGACGACTGCACAGCACGGTTTTTTAAAGGCCGTTCAACTACTACAAACCTATTAGAATTTGTAAATTATTCAGTAACTGCAATGGACAGTGGTAATCACATAGAAGCTCTTTACACCGACTTCAGCAAAGCGTTTGATAGAATTGATATTCCTATGTTGATTTTCAAGCTTGAAAAAATAGGAATTGATATGAGACTCCCCAAATGGATTGAGTCGTACTTAACTGACCGCCAGCAAATAGTAAGATTCAATGAGAAAACATCAAATACAATCCATTTCACCTCGGCGGTTCCCCAAGATTTTCATTTAGGTCCTCTTCTTTTCATTTTATATGTTAACGATATTTCATTAATTTTAAAAAATCTCAAAGTTTTTATCTATGCTGATGACATGAAGCTATTTTTAGAAGTCAGTAATGAAGATGATATGTATGTTTTTCAGAATGAAATACAAGTTTTTCATAAGTGGTGTTGTAAAACTCTATTAAAACTAAATGTTAAAAAATGTAATCACATAACTTACAGCAGAAAACAAAGTACACCAAGTGTTGCAATTGTATTAGGTAATCAACATGTTGAAAAATGTGATAGAATAAGAGATTTAGGAATTATTTTAGACTCTAAATTAACATTTGTGGATCATTACAACACAATAGTTCATAAAGCAAGCAATATGTTAAATTTTATAAAACGTTTCAGCTATCATTTTCAAGATCCTTATACAATTAAAACACTTTATATTGCATATGTAAGGTCTATATTAGAATATTGTAGTGTTGTTTGGTCACCTTATATGAAAAAAACATCAAGAACGACATCAAGTCAGTCCAAAAGCAGTTTTTATTATATGCACTACGTAAGTTAGGATGGACGGTGTTCCCTCTTCCATCATATGAAGCACGTTGCATGCTTATCAACATTCAAACCTTGAAAGATCGTCGGGAATATGCTATGGTTTCATTCGTAAATGACATAATTTCGCAACGTATTGACTCAAGTGATATATTATCAAAATTAAATTTTTATGCTCCTACTCGACAATTACGCAACAGAAATTTATTCGTGTTGGATCGTCATCGTACAAACTATGCTAAATTTGGACCGCTAATTCAGATAAAAGCCGCGTACAATCAGCATTGTGAAATGATTGATCTAAATATGCCTAAGACAAAATTTAAAAAATATTTCCAAAATCTGCGAAATCATAGAATGTAAGCTAAAATGTATATGATATTATGTAGTCTACATGTGATTGACGAATAAATAAATAAATAAATAAATAAATAAACTATTAAAGCTTGATCAAGTCTAACAGAGAGGTTCCTTGCTACAATGAGTGGAAGTGCATATCATACATCATACATTATATAATTCACGGGCCCTTGGTTTGACAGACGCTGCTTATTTTTCACTTCGTTTTGGCTTCTTCTGCTTCTTGAACGTCCATGGTCCATTTCGTGTCTTTGCATAGTCTACGTCTCTTCGAAGTTCCCATCTTTTTGGCTACATCTCGAACGGAAGTACCCGGGCAAAAGCTTGGAAGATTTTCCGGTCGAGATTTTGGTCCATAGGGCCTGGTTCACGACTCTTTACCATACTCTAAAGAAGACTCTTTACCATACTTCCGAATCGCATTACGAACTGCTTGAAATGTAAACAATGATACACAGTAATGAACAGTTGTTTAAACGTGATCTAGAAGCAACAGTAGCGCATCAAAAATGTGCGAAGAATTTCTAGGACACCCTATACATCCAGAGCTGTTTCGAGAAAATTCATAAAATTTGGAATTCCCAAAGGGTCTCCCATAGCTCAGTCGGTAAAGGCGCGGCTACAAAGCAACACCATGTTATGTTGGCGGTGGCTGAATGCGATTCCCGGCCTGGTCTAGGAAATTTGCTTCCAGAATACTGCCGTTCTACGCATAACTGTCCCATGTTGCAAAAGTTGCAGTTGAGAAAAAAGCGTTTTAAGTTTTGCGTCACTATTGTATAGGGCTGGTAAGATTCGTGGTAAAACCCACAAATTTATGAGTGGCATTTGAAGATGTGGCTTCGAGTTTTGATGTAATCTGTGGTATTACAAATAATAAGATTATTTTTGTATGTAAAATACGAGGTAAAATATTCAGTGGGACTGATATGCGTAGAATTTTGCCTTGCAGCAGAAAATTCTAGGCATATCAGTCCCACTGCATGATGTATTGATGGATCGTTGGCGATAGAATTTACGTTTTCAAATACACATGCCATGTGCATTATTGTTTATGCTCTTACCATGATTCTTATTATTTTTTATCACCATTTCATCATTAAAAACACAGTTCTATCAAATGCAAATGGTGGCTTATATAGACAATTTAATGTCAATGTTTTTCATGTCTAAAGTCATTGTTTAAGTTTACATATAAGCCCTTATCAATGCTGAGCGTCGAGTGAGTTCCTACAAAGCATGCTGTAAACTTAAATCAATTTTGTTTTCGAAGATCTCTCAAGAAATGTCGTAGTGGGACTTTTATGCCTAGAATTTCAACATGGGACAATCTAACTTGATGTTTTTTTGATACAAACTCAGAACAAAGTATATAATGTTTTGTTTGTGTCCAATAGTATAGTTAAAAAACTAAGCATATATTGAAAAAGCTGCAATTTGACCAAAAGCAACATGGGACAGTTATGCGTAGAACGGCAGAATAGTTCTGTGATACTTCCACCCTTTTAATGGAATATTTTGCAGAATTATTCTGACATGATTTCAGACAAGTTCTTCAAGGATGTTCTTAAACTAGGGTTCTGATGCTTCCAGAGAAATTTATGGGTTGATTATTTTTATGTTTTGGGATACTTCCAATCATGTTTCCACCGTAATTGTGCGTTGCTTCCAGAATTGTTCCGGAGTTCTTCTAGATTAATTTTGGTATGCTTTTTTTAATTGTTCTGGGATTCTTCCAGAATAATTAACGAATACATCTCCTCCTTTACCTCAGTCGGTAAAGGCGCACCATGCTGGAGCTGGCAGGGTTCGGTTCCCAGTCTGGTCAAGGAGTTTTTCGTTATGGAAAATGTCTCGACTCCCTGGGCATAGGGTATGATTCTACTTGCCACTCAATCATACAAACGCAAAAATGGTACCTGGCGTCGAAAGCTCTTCATTAATAACTGTAAAAGTGCATTTAGAACACCCGTTTGAGATCAAGCAATAAGCGAATTGTGAAAGCAATAAGCTTGAAATGCTAAAGAAGAAAAAGAAGAAGATCTAGTTTTTTAACGGATGATTCCAGAGTAGTTCCGGTTTACTTCTAAAGTAGTTTTGGAATACTTCCAGAGTAGTCTTACTATGCTTCCGGAGTTAGTCCGGAATTCTCCCAGGATTGCTCTGGGATGTTTCTAGAATAATTTTGGGAAACTTATAGAACGGTTCTGAGAGAATTTCAGAGTGGTTCAGTGATGCATTGTATCTGCTTGATGGGAGATGTCACCAATACATAGCTTCATAAGCAAATGATTCGTTGATGATATCATAACGAATACACGAATGGCAAACGTTTTGTACAATTATGATAAGCTATTTTTGAACATAACTGTATATTTAAGCTGCATATTGTAGAAGCTTTTTACATAAACAATCCTGCCTGTAAATGGTGCCTAACAATCTTAGTACAAAGCGACATAACAATCCAGAAAATGAAAACAGATCAACTCGTCATTGGCAACGAGGCACTGGAAGTCAGCGCTGGCTTAAGCAAAAATATACTCCAATTTTTGAAGCAAACACCAGCAGCAAATCCTCCATAGCCAGTCTCCACCGTCAGTGATGAACGCCGAAGATGGACGTTGTTTTCCCAGTAATGCTAATCTACATGTAGGACCATTCAAACCGCCATGAACCGGTCCAACAAATGGGCATCCTAAACGCGTGCACCCGTTTAGATACGTTCCTTACATTTTTTTTCTGTTTCTTCCTTACTCGTACCGGCGTTCTACCTTGCATCATGATTACACCCAGCAAGAGCAGATATGACTCAGAAAATACCAGCACCCAATAATCCGTTGCCGCTACAACCCAGAATTCTGACTACGGATGGATTGTGTTGGTAGTGCACAAGAGCAGCCTCACGCCGAGGGCCAGCAGACAGGTAGAGCAAACAACGAGCACTGAATGCCAAAAATCCCACCGACATGCAGCATACATGGCAGCCAAGCATAGTGCAATTTCGCCGTTTTACCCGTGATGCTGTATCGTAGTCGTCATCGGTGCTACGGGGCTTCTTCTCATTGCCCGTCCCTTGTAACGAACAGCAGGCGACGAGTGAGCCTGCATGGTCCGAAGAGATATGTGGATCGTACAATTTAAAGCACCATATAATAAATCTCACCCACTGTGTGTGCGACTGCTCCTTCTCCTCCTCCTCCTCACCAACCACCCCGGCATTCACACAAGGGCCAAACCGCCCTTCGCGTGCAGTTCACGGCTTGCTTTTATTAGACGAGCTGTATGTGTATAGTTACCGCGCACGGTAAACTGAAATCAACGGAACTCATATCATTCCTGAACAAGGAGATGCCTGATTTAGCTGAAGGTGAGAAATTTCCTTCGGAACCTTTCCTGTTGGCTTTGTTACTCCTTTATTTCATGCATTTTGTCAAAAACGTATGATAATAAGCAAGTGACTCGGTCTCGGGTTGGCGAGTGCGGTGTCCTACCCATTTCTCAAAGCGCACACACACACAAACATTCAAGGAGAGAAAAAAAATCTGAAGAATAAGCCCAGGGAAGTACCCGAAAAGGTGCGAAAAGAAGGCGGGTAAAGAACGGCATCATAAATCATATTTACTGCTGGAAATCCACAACATAAAAAAGCAGCAGCCCACCAAAGACAAGAGCAGCAAGACGGATAGAACGTGAAATAAAAAGAACAACTCGGAGACGAGCTGGTAGTCCACCTTTTCTTCGCTCCAGTCCTTTTGTGTTACGGTGTGTGTTTGTGTGCGTGTAAGTGTGTATTTTGTATGCCAAAGGTCTTGAGCGCCCGTCTTAGCCAGAGGAGGGATTTCTGAAATTATGCTAATATTTATTGGATTTTCTCCCGAGTCACTTCTACGAAGCGGCAGCAGGATCTTCCTCGTTTCTACCTTGTCATCGTCGTCGAGAGGAACAACACTTCTCGACTCCGAGGGAAAGTTGCTCTTTAATCATTTAAATTCATCCAATTTGTCAGTCTTTGATGGTATGTAAATAAATAAATATTGATGAGTCAGTGTCTTGCACTTATAGGAGCTATTTTTTCGACCCCTGGCACTCCAGCACCTGTTGTTGTTGTTCTCAAACGAAGATCAAATACCATGGGGCTTCAATTGGGGAAAAAATACGCAATCCTTCTATCCTGTCCTGTCGTTCAACTTCGGAGCCCAGAGAGTCTCGGACAAAGGTACCTATCTGTTATCCCTGAAGGGACAGGTCAACAATGTATCTCGCTCTTGGTCAGGGCACGAGAATCAAAATCGTTCGATCCGATCGAACGACACCCTAATCGCTATATAAACCCAGTATGTATGCAAACCTCTGTGGCCGGTGTGTTGATTTAGTGCGAAAGCACAACATTGCTCTGTATTATTAATGAGTCCTCAATCAGCGCTATTATCACGTCGATAGGATTTGTGTTTGCCTGATGAGGCTGGTGTGTTTGTGTGTGGACAACGATGACCAACCGGCCGATACCCGGTGGATGGACGGATGGACGTTTGAAAGAGATGTTGTCGGTTGTCACTCTCACATCAAAGTGGCAGTTTGTTGCACAGGTAGATACGATGCAGGCGGGTATCATCTGTCCAACGGTTCCAGTTCCATCGTACTTCATCGAGTGAGGAGCAACAGAAGCAATGATATTGACTCTATGATGTGTGTGCTCGGATCATGATCGGTATATTATGTCCAATGTGGGATAGCGACCGTAGGGTTTTGATAGGCAAATATTGGCAAATATTGTTATCTAAATTACAGTGAGCTCAAGCCATCATCGACTGTCCATTGACGCATTCTGAACGAGTCTGTGGACTGATTTTTCAAGTTTGTTGATTGTGGTGGGACTCAACATTCAAAAATAAAATCCCAGTTTTTTATGATTTTCAAATCATTTCAACTACTCTGGAAGAAAAAGATGATGTGAATCATTGACCTCGAGCTAGCCACGAGTAATTGGCACCCCACTTTTACTAATATCGAAAAATTAAATTTTGTTAACAACAATATAGAATATCGGCTCCGTAAAGTGTTACACACGCGTGAGCCTAACAAATACACGAACTAACTTTTTAAAAAAATATTGGATTCATCTTTTTCAATGCCAAAAATCATATCTTCTAAATTATCTTTTTTATGTTTAATCCTATCAGGCTGAAATTTTCTGACTTTTAATAGTTTACGGAATTCTTCAGTTTCGCATTTTTTTTTTAGATCAGTTTAAGGTGGTTGCACAAAAGAAGTGACACATTAGACATTAGGGTCAATTTTGACCCGGATTTCAACCGTTCGTAGAATTTCGAAATATTAAGCTAGAATCAATGTTTATGCACCATTTGAGAGGTTCTGGTATCAAAACTGCATTGGAACAAAAAAAACCATTCCCATTAACACTGTTTTCCGGGAATCTGCTACAAACGGAAGGAAGTTTGCTATACATATATAAACATTACAGAGAATTCACTTCCATGTAGAGTTAAACAGTGTGATAATTTGTACTTGAGTTCAGAACATAAGATCTACAGAAGTAATTATAGCTTTTTGGACTATACAAAGTAACGATACGTGTTCAACCATGTTCAGTGAATATTTATGAACGTTAACAAACATTACGAGATAAATTA
The DNA here is from genome assembly GCA_034211315.2 of Aedes japonicus. Lineage (NCBI taxonomy): Eukaryota > Metazoa > Arthropoda > Insecta > Diptera > Culicidae > Aedes > Aedes japonicus. The sequence continues at coordinate 157,531 of JASCZW010000884.1, read as the reverse complement.
GGATGATCGGGATCATCCAAAATGTCCTTGAGTTCAGAACATAAAATTCACAGTTGTAATCGTATTTTTTTGAGTATGCAAAGAAACATTATGTATTTAACAATATTCATTGAATAGTGTAGAAGGTAAACAGACATAATACGACAATCTTGAGATATTCTTGGTTATCCAAACTTTCGTTAAGTTCAAAACATTAGATCTACAGTCGTAACACTAGCTCTTCGGGCAATGTAAGGTGACTAAATGTATTGAAACATATTCAATGCATCTTTTGGAAGGTCAAAAGTCAATATTTTTAAAAATTTATGATCCTCCAAGGTCATTCCAACTGTCCTGGCGTTCAGAGCTTAAGATTAACAGTTGTACTACTAATTTTAAGCAATAGAAAGTTCGGATCAATATCTAAACATATTCAATTAATGTTCTTCACGGTCTTCACGGTTATACAGCAATATGACATGTTTTGGGTCATGCAAACTATCCTTGAGATCATAACATAGCACCTACAGTTGGAACAATAGCGTTCTGGGCTATGCAAAGCTACGCTGTGTATTGAAACATATTCATTGAAAATCTTGTAAGACCAACAGATATTATAAGATAATCTTCTAGGTAATCCAAACTTTCTTGTAATTCCAAACTGTAAATTAACAGCTGTAATTGTAGCTTTTTGGACCAAATAGAGTAACCATATGTATTTGACCAATTTAAGAGTCTTCTGGAAGGTAAACAAACATAAGAGGCTATTCTTAAACCACGTTGCCTTTTTTTTGGGAGGGGGGGAGGAGGTGGGCAAAATCTTTTCTCCATACAAAAGTTCAAAAAAAAAATGTATGGGGGGGTCTGAGGTTTTTATAAATGAGTCTACGTGGCTCACGAACAGATATACTGATAAACTGAGATATCTTGGGATGTTTTAGGTCTCCAACACTGCCCTTGAGTTCTGAAGTTAGGATCTACAGTCATCCCATTAGCTTTATAACCTATGAAAGTTAACGATATGCATTCAAACACATTCAGTGAATCTTCTGTAAGGTTTCTTGGGATGTTCAAGTTCATAAAAAATGACTTGAGTCTAAAGATATACAGTAGTAATCGGACCTTCTTGGGCTATGCAAAACTACAGTAACTATTCAAACATATTCAATGAATATTCAAAAAAAAAAAATCTTTGCACTTATCTATCTGGCATATTTTTACGGATCAATTTTAGTATTAAAATGGATTGATTTTTAATATTCAGTTATTGAAAAAAAACTAAAACACAAGGTGATGTCTTATAGTGTCAATTTTTCAGAGTAAATTTACCAAATACACTGTACTTTCCTAGCACAGACTTCATAATTGAGTAAAGAACGTGTCCTAGGCGGCCATGAATTTTATAAAAGGGGTACACCTTCGCACTTTGATTCAGTCTTACGACAGTCGTGGAGCTTTGCAGTGGCTGTAGAAACGCAGTTGGCTGCAGCAGGCACCCTGAAGGGTGCACTCGCCAGCAGTCGTTATCCAGAGAGGAGTTGGTGCAGTTGGCTTATGCTGCGGATGCTCCCGTCAACTTTGCTGCAAGGAACATTCTTGCTGAAGCCAATGATTTGGCAGGTAAAATCCACCCGTGACATCAACGAGACAAGAATCATCCCGCGTCACCTGCAGATGGCCACCCGCAATGATGAGGAGCTGAACCAAGAAAGGAAGTCCAAGTTGAATTGCGAATCATGTTTCTCCTCCGTCAACTAAATCCGTCCTTTTCAAAACAACCAAAGCAGTTTGTCAACTAAAGAGTTTGTTTGGTTGAATGTTTGTCTTGTGCTGTTTGTAATTTCAATTACCGCGCCCCAGCTGAACGAGATATTCATTAATCGCCGCGTCTCAGAGTAAATGGCAAAGAACGTTGAACAACCAACGAACAAAATTTTAGAAATGATATTTCCAAATGTAGCATTTAGCAAAAATGGTCTTGTTATCTATACCTTAAAAGTGATGAAATTCAGTAAACTCGTGGAAAATGATCGCTCATATGCATCCTTTGAACCATTCTAAACGGCCGTTGTGAGAATATCACCACGAATATTCCACATGCGCATTGCATTTTACCAATTAATTATGACTTCACTCCTTTCTCCTTTCTCCAGCGTTCTCTGCTATCCCGCGAGCAATACCATAAGGCACAAGCATAGTGGGTCTGGATCTGCATCGCTGAAATAAGCTCATCAAAAACAGAACTACTGTGACATCACCCCGGAGATCTTGACCGAGTCTGAATGAGGCACTTGAGAAGTGGTAAGTGCACCCAGAAACGTGAAGCAAAACAAGATTTTACTGTCCCTTTTGTCAATCTATCCCTATATTTTGACTAACATCAAAACAAAATTTTATAATAACAACTTCTACTTTCAGCAAAATTTTCTTACACAAGGTAAGCAATCGAGTGAATACAGAAATATGTATTAAATTTTCATAACATAACATATAATGGGGAATGATATATTGAAAGACCGAAAATTCAACATCGTAGCGCTGCAGGTTTGCTGGAATAAAATTCGTTTGTCTGTTACTGAAGATTCAGGTGTTTTTGCTCAACCCACTCAGACTGGCATGCTTTTTTCTAACGGGATTATGATTTGTTTGTAAACAGCATGGTTGTTTTCCAGGGGCAATGTAGACCTTTTGTTGATCAATGATTACAGTAGTTTCAACAGAACGATACACTTTCTGGCAATTTTGTCAATCTGTTCCCCAAAAATCAGCTTGCTGTCTAGGGAAACGCCAAGATAGACAGCTGAATTGGCCCATTCCGCCGTTATGTTCCTTTATTTTATCTGAGAGATATTGATTAAGGAAGAGTAGAATCTGGGTCTTCACTGCGTTGACACAGATATTACAATCAGTGAAGTGTTCTGACAGAACATTCAGGTTTCGGTACGGTTTCATGGCAGGCGCTCTTGTTACCCTACCTTTGTGGATGACTGCGGTATCATCGGCGAACATCGACAGAGATCCATTTTCAGGGAGCGGGGGTGTTTTCGAGGCGAACAAGTTAAACGGAAGTGGAGCTAGTACACTTTCCTGTGGAACACGATTGGAGATCTCTTGCGCATCGGAAACTACACATGGAATGCTCTGTCCGATAGATAGTTTTTAATTATCTTCACCAGGAAGATGGGAAGATTGTATCGTTTTAGCTTGAACACCTACACGTTAACAAAGGCCTTCTTCTCGAAGTCGAGAAGTGCCATGGCAGATGATTTGGGTATAGACTTGTTCAGCCGGAGAACATTGATGATTCGGTTCGGTTGTTGAACTGTAGAACGACCACATAGGAAGCCGAATTATCGAGCAAGATGTTGCAAGAGCTCGTAGGCAGACGTGAGAAGACGTGGGAATATCGCTTTCGCTGGACAAGGAGCCTGATGACTTCTAGATTTCACCACCTCCAAGAACATGGCCATGGCAAAATTCGCCCAACCAGCACAGCTTCCGACATGAGTACACCTGAAGGTCACCACAACAAACTGAATCGCAAATTTGAGCTTTTCTTCACCTTCACTTTAATCACAACCACACCATCCAGAGAGTGGCAAAGGCTAGCAGGATGCGATGGGCCGGCATGTCACCAGGATGCCGGATAACAGCCAAGCTAAAATAGTGTTCGCTTCAAATCCGGCTGGGACAAGATACAGATCGTCTCGCTCGAAGTGGCAGGATCAACTTAAGCAGAGCCGTAGCTTTAAAAGCTACAAGAACAATCTCAACACCATTGCAGTGTTCTCAAAATATCTACGGTACTTCGAACCAAACTTGCGTTCAGGTCTCCGTGTTTTGCATGATCAACAATGCAATTTACGGCAACTCCATCATACGTATTAGTTGGTAAATCTTCATGAGACTTCATTGTACAGTTATAGTCATATGTCGCTATTCTAAGAATATCTACGGCACTCCAAATTATTTTTGAGTTCAGATCTTAATGCCTTTCATGATCAACAAGGCGACTTACGAGGTCTGCATCGTACTTATGAGATGAAAACGCTCCATTATTGCATAATAATCCGTGGTTAAATTGTAGGATATTGCGATCTGAACTCAAGAATAGTTTAGATATTCTGAGAATACTAACTTGTCTAAACAAGTTTAAGCATATCTCATAAAGTTTTTCTTACCCATACGTACAGTGAAGACATCGTAAAACGCCTTGTTGATCATACGGAACATCAAGATTTGAACCCAAGGATAATTTGGAGTACCTTAGGTATGCTAGAAATATTGTAACATGTCGATAACAGTGATATAATGTGCCGAGTGCTATTTTAGAACATGAATATCTGTATTCAAAGATAGTTTGGAGTACCCTAGGTATTCTAGAAATAATGTAACATGTCCATTACAGTGTTTTTGGTGTCCCATGTGGTTATTCCAGCTCAGAGGTACGGTGGAGGCATCGCAAATAGCCTTGTTGATCATTAAGTTCTGAACTCAAGGATTGTTTGGAAGTTCTAGAACAACTTAGAAACGGCATTTGTTCGAAAATTTTATCTTTTCAAAGGTTTTTATCACTTGTTATAGCGTGTAGACCGTAAATTATGTAGAAATATGGTGTAGAAAAAACCAATGTTGGATCACCCAGATACACAGAACATTTTGATGAAATTCTAGAGAGATGGCGTTAAAAAATTATTAAATTGTGTGAGACCATTTAGCATTAACATTTATTCTAATCAAGTCTAACAACCCATAGTTTGCTGATTTGTCCTTAGCTCAGTCGACAACACAGCACCTTCAAAGATCAACCATGTTAAAGGAGGCTTGCAAACTTCTTACATTTTGAAACTTATCTTAGGTTAGATTACCGGTCTGGTCTGGGATGCAGATGAAAAATTTTGCCCCTAGGCATTAATAAGCAATAAGCTTGATTTGTCGAGAAAAAAAAACAAAAACTAGAAGAAGGGGAAATGTATTCCCTCATAATTTGTCGTCAAGAGAGGGTTCTAAGAGAAGTTATTTGTAAAATGGAATAGTTTAAGATCTCGAAGATGCATTTGAAAACACCCTGGGATTCTATTGACATCTTACCCGACTTCTTGAAATGCTTAACATATTCGGTAATGGTTTTAAATCTGTTTGAATTTTCGGAAGGATTATCGAACATAATTCTTTGATTTTTCGGAAGCAAAAACTATCTCATTCGATTACTTTAGAAATTGCGTCCCCCGAGAAGTTTGATGTACATCATTATTTAAAAAATAGCCTGATTTTTAAGACCCCGAAATAAAGATCAACCTTTTCGAAATCGTCTTTAAAGATCGTTAACAACGATCTACGAGGAAATTTCTACAATGGTCCATTAATGCGCTACATTGAAAGTAGGAATCTTCTTTAACTGATGCTACTATAACATCTAAATTCATTCTACCGGCAGATTTAACTGTTCTCACCCCGCGATAATCACTGCAATTTCCTAAAAAGCAACTGAGGATTGCGATGGACGACGATAGTCACTATTGACAATCACAACTGGCATATGTGCTTGGCTCTGGTGATCCTTGTCTTGATTTCAAAAGACACATCCACGCCAACTAAGCTAAACTTGATATGCGAACGCTTTGATATTATTATTAAAGGGTGTTACGATCAATATTTGGTCGACTTAAACTTGACGCATTTCTTTTCATCGTGCATTAAAAATGTTTGCACACCCCTCATTTTGAAGATGTGTGCGTGTAGCATCATGTTTTTATTTTGATTTTGAGATTAGCACTTCAGTTATCAAAATAACGTCGAAGGAAGAGAAGCAACACATCAAAATTTTGCACGTCCATGGCGAAAATCCAAACTACTCTCAAGCCAAGTTGTGTGCCAAGTGAACGTTTGTCTACAGCCAGGAAAGCTGAATCGGGAGGAAATCGAAAGCCGGAGGCCACAGTGACGACAAAAAGGGTAGCCCGCTGTTTCGAGCGGAACCCCAACCTCTCCATCCGAGATGTCGCAAAGAAGCTGTGATTGGCGCCTTCAACCGTGGATAGAGCTAAAACACGAGCTGGACTCTCGACTAACAAGAAAGTGGACTCCAAATCGCGACGATAAACAAAACACGTCGGCCAAAGCACGATCGCCAAAGTTGTACGATGCTGACGAAGTTTGATTGCGTGGTATAGGACGATGAAACTTACGTCAAGGCAGACTTTAAACAACTTCCTGGGCAGGAATTCTATACGGAAACCGGACGGCGAAAGATGTCAAATATGTCCAAGCACATTAAACTGTCAAAGTTCGCGAAGCAATAACTGGTGTGGCAGGCCATCTGTACCTGTGGCTTGAAGAGCAACGTTTACATTGCGACCGGAGCTGTCACTCAGGAAACTTATCTGAGCGAGTGCCTACAAAAACGTCTACTGCCTTTCCTGAAGCGACACAATTGTTCCGTTCTATTTTGGCCGGATTTGGCATCTTGCCATTGTGGAAAAAAGGCCATGGTATGCTGCCAACAACGTTCAAGTGGTGCTAAAGGACAAGAACCCTCCCAACACGCCAGAGCTCCGCCCAATCGAACAATATTGGGCAATCGTCAAGCGGAACCTTAAGAAGATTCAAAAAGCTGTTGTGAGCGAAAAACAGTTCAAAAATGTTTGAACAAAATTCAACGTAGAAGACAAATTTTGTTTCATTATTAAGATATTTCAAAATCTAGAGAAGAGCTTGTGCAAAGCCATTATTCGTTCAAAAAATAAAATCACCTTAAAAAGTCACGAATATTTTGGGTTAACAAAATTGAGATTCTTTGCTGTGAAAGTATTTCTATCGAGTTGGAAAAGGGTCTATTTCAGTAAAAAAAATCAGAATCAAATCCAGCGAAAAAATATCGCACTTATCGATGCAAGTTCCCTCCTTTTCGCTGCCTAAAACGAGTCAACAACAAAAAAACCTTCCATCGCGCCCCGGCACTTTTGACAACAACGATGATGACCGCGATTATCGCACCAGTTAGAGCATTAACGATAAACAACAACTCACTTCACAAACTGCTGCCAACCCTTCGCTTTATCTTGTCGTAAAGAAACAGACACATTCATTATTTATGTATGAATTCGCACTGTGTGCTGCCCTCCCTGCCCATGCCTCCCCCAAACAGCATCCCTCCCGTCCAGCGCTTGAATGAAACACACCGAAACAGCGAGGAAGCGACACAATGTAGGAGGATAACCGTAACCTGCAGGATGACCCCCAGAGGCCCTGTGTACTAAACTCCTTCTTGTCAGGTCGTTCATATTGTCCGCTTGGCTCGTTTGCGCTCGGTTTACTTGCCATTCTGCTGACTTCCTTTGGTTCTGTCTGTTCTTGGTCCGTTTATATTAGCTGGTGCGTCCGGGACATGCAGCACGAATTATTTCGGGATAATCTCATTACACAACGTCCGCTGCGGAACAGTTTTTTTTTTTTGGTTTGAGTCATCCAGCGTCCAGGATGCGGATCAGATAAGGACGTCACCTTCCGAATAAAAAAAAACCAAACTCTGCCGGAGAACATGGTGCTAACGCTTACCTGCAAAATAAACAGACAGGGAGAAAACGAAAAAGCCAATTAGAACCTTTTATTTTTCGAAAGAAGATCGATGTAAATAACTGATTAGCACCACCGCAACTACCGGAGTTTAGTAAACAACCAACCGTCGGACCAACTTAAACTGGATCAAACCCCTCGCGCGGAGCGTTCAACATGCTAATTGATGAACACATGAGTCAACAATACGCAGCAGACGCACGACGCGATCCACCGGAGGGAGAAAATGGTCCTCGGGTTGTTTGTTTAAAAAATCCCACCTAAGACTCACAAACAAAACCAGCTCAGACCGTCTTGTACGGTACGATTTGATTACCCTCTTGTATTTCGACGTTCTACTAAACTACCGGGCGCATAAGATTAATGTTGAATAAATATTATTGTTTACCCATCGCCTCACTCGACAACTTCGTCCGCTCTGTCTGTGCCGCTCATTCAAGCGCGTTTGGTGACAAGTTTTTGTGCCATTTATGGCCGTTGGCTGAGACGCATCAATAAAACCCCCCGACGACTGCCTCTCCTCGGTTTTGTTAAATAAAATCATAATAATAACAATCACAGCAATGAACTAACTGTGCGACGGAAAAACAGTAGTGTGAGAAGCGACAACGACGACAACTCAGACAATACATAAGCGCCACCAGATCAAATATTGATTTTGACAATTGCTGTTTGCATAAGTCCAATCGTTTCGACAGTCAGTGCAGCGCACACGTACAAATGAACACATACACAAGTGGCAGCACACAACAAAAAAAAAGAAATATCTGTGGGTAAACTACTGAGGAAAGTATCAAACAGCAGAACAAGCAAACGGCATGACAATTGAGAGCTTTTGTTGTTTTATGAGTGGGCGTTTTACTGTTGCACTTTGTTTGCACGGTGATGTTTTTTTTATGCGCTGGAATCATATGTGATATGAAGAAATGGGATACACATTTAAAAAAAATACAAAGGTTTAATATCACGCAATCGTGGCAAAAAATCATTTGATTTTAATTGTTTTCAATCGTCTCATCTAACCGCCAGCTTTGGCAGGATGCAATGATAACCAACGTCTATATGTTTGCTTGTGAAAGATTGGTATTCCCTTTTGCTGCAAGATATAGAAGGTATTCCTGCCTTTCTAATGTTGTAATTTGGATTCATTTCAGAAACTAACGCAAACAAGGGATGCACGCGCCATATTGCATTAGTTTGGCACATAAAGGGTGTTCCGATCATAATTTGGTCTAACAGTTTTGTGTGTGAGTCGATCAATGTTTTTATTAATAAGTCAAATTTTTTTTCTTTTTCAAATTCAGTTAATACAGAATACAGGAGAAATATTCAGCTTCCTTTTTACCGAATGCGAATTGCCGGGTCTTTCGTTTAACACCTGCCATACGATTTTGTACAGTCTCGTTGTCCACTTTATTAGCCGAAGAACGCAAGTTTGCCTTGATCTGTTCCTCGCTTACAACAGTTTTTTGAGCCTTCTTAAGGTTCCGCTTGACGATGGCCCAATATTGTTCGATTGGACGAAGCTCTGGCGTGTTCGAAGGATACTTGTCCTTGGCACCACTTGGGCACCACTTTTGGCAGTATACCACTCCATGACCTTTTTTCCGTAATGGCAAGAAGCCAAAGCTGGCCAAAATAGAACGGAACAATTGTGTCGCTTCAGGAAAGGCAGTAGACGTTTTAGTAGACACCCACTCAGATAAATTTCCTGGTTGACGGTTCAGGTCGCAATGTAAACGTTGAATTTTGTGAATCATTTCTATTTTATTTATTTTTTTGTGTGGATTTTCACCAAAGTCTTATGGGTCAAAAATGCGTGTAGTATAAAACGATTTTTAATTTTTCATGGATCATTTCGTTAGTTCTTTTTATTGTCATACTTTTAAACTTTCTTCAGCATGCTTCTAATCATAATCTGATCTGTGAATTATTCAAGCAAATTAACGGTTACTCTTGAGTTCCGAGATTCTTGAGTCTACAATTTACTGCTTGCTCCGACTTGCTGAAATATGTTTCCCTTGCCTTTTTTTCCAACCGATGCAGCGGAATACTGGCAACTCAAGTTTTAATCCGTATATATGGCGCACAAAAAGCTTTGGTTTCAGCTTTGGTTATAAGTCCATCACCAATTGCACTCGCCGTAGCAACGAATTAATTCGAAATTATGTGAAAGTCACCGCCAGCTGTTACCGTATATAACCAGGACGCATTGCCTACAGCACTTTGGGAGTCCCAGAGCCACCCAACCAAGTCGCGCTTACTATTAGTTCCTGCCTGCCTTAGTCGTCCTGGCTCTTCGGTTGTGACTGGTAATGGGACCTCCCGACAATCTATTTCAGGCAAGTATGCACGTCCAAGTATCGTCCATCTGCCTGATTTCTTCTCACGTTACAGCCATCCCAGCCATTCCGTGTCTGTGTTCGGAGCTGGTGAGGGGGTCTTCCAACTTGCTGATCCAGACAAATACGACGAATCTTCCAATTCTTCGCTTCCTGAATCTTTTCATGCTTCCAGCATAGATGCTCGCTGGCTCAACACAAACTCATCAGATGTTCAAACTATCCAACCTACTTTAAAGGCAATTCCGTTTAGCAAGATGGGATCCCATGAGCTTTCCAGTAGAGTCATGCATCATCGCAATTTCCCGCCAACTTAATCTCAGCAATCTTCGTTTTGCCGCCGATCACTGGGATACCTTTGTTATTGGGTATTCTCGATACTGTTGGCCAAAAGACTCTAGCTCGATAATTGAATTGATGAATGGACAAAATTTGGAGCAAGTATTCTTTTCGTATACTATCAACGGTCAAAACTGCTGTTACTTGCTGTCTACATTCCACCAGACCGTAGCCAGGATGTATCAACCATTGATGCACATATTGCTTCAGCTCAAGAACTTTGTAACAAAGGATCCTCCAATGATTTGGTTCTGGTATGTGGAAAATACAACCAGCCACGATTATCTTGGACGAGAGGTGATGATGGGTTTCGCTATGACAACTCTTCTCCACTGCCTACCGCTGCTGCTAGCCTGGTCGATAGTTTCGACTTGCTAAACATGTCTCAAACTTATCAAAATCACAGCTATCTTGTTAGAATGCGTGATCTGGAGTACGTTTCTTCTGAGAATATCAACATACGTTGACAACAGCTGCTGTCCCTTTGCTGACCGTTAATCCTAACCATCTTCCATTGAATATTTCCGTGCCTATTCCTCGCATGCAAGCTACTGCCCCTACGCGATATGAAGCACCTTTGAACTACCGCCGACTTGATTTTGAATCTCTAACTCAATACCTGTCCAATATGGAGTGCACAGAACTGCTTGTGCAGATCGCTCAATGAAAACCTCCCTAGGATTCAGTCACCTGGTCAGCCACCATGAAGCAACCCAGAACTGCGTAGGTTGAAACGTGAGCGAAACGCTAAACAGAAGTTACTTCGGAAACAACGTTCCCTCACTAATCAACAGGCGTTCAAACCTGCAAGTGACGCATACCGTCTAGTGAATGCTAGTCTGTGTAAATCACAGCATATGCGTGTACAATTTGGCTTGCGTAGAAATCCAAAAATTATCTGTCAAATGCATTTCTAGACGAATCAGAATCATCTTCAACTGAAGAATCATGCGAACTGTTTGCCAAGCATTTCACGTATGTGTTCTCCGCTGGCCTAGCCTCCCAACAAGAAGCTGATGTGACAGCTTCTAATTTACTGATGTATTCGACCTGTACACCTTTTCCATGACTTCGGACATGACCATTGCTGCTTCAAGGAAACTGAAAAGCTCGTATTCGCCCGGGCCTGATCGTGTACCAGTTGTTATCTTTTGTCGCAGTGCTGCTTCCTTGGCGATTCCCCTTGGCCACATCTTCAACAAATCGTTTGAGCAGCAGAAGCTGTGTGGAAACAATCTATTATGTTCCTCGTGTTCAAGAAAGAGGATAAAAGAAATGTGAAGCACTACACTATAACTGTTATGTCTGTATTTTCCGTACGTGGAGCAATTACCAGTCTTTCTGCGGGATCGAAGCTTTTCGAAATAATCATTAGTAATGTCATTCTTGGCTGTAACAAACAATACATTCCAAACAATCAACATGGATTTATGCCAGGCCGCACTGTAACAACGAACCTTCTGGACTTCACTAGTGCCTGTATTACGCAGACTGAAGCTAAAAATCAAGGGAATGCCGTATTTATGGACTTGAAGGTCGCTTTTGACGTCATTGATCACAGAATACTTCTGTGCAAACCATCCCGTCTAGGTGCATCAGAACGACCTATGGGATGGCTGGTCGTGTTCTGAGCGTAAAGCTTAATTCCTTTGTTTCCAGTACGTTTAATAATAGTCCAGGCGTACCACAAGACGCTGTTCTTCAACGATGCTACTTTGTAGCTAGGATCGAACTACGTTCTCATATACGATTTGAAAATCTACCTGGTTGTGAGGTCTGATACCGGCTTTAGGAGCTTCTAAACATGTTTTCCATTTGGTGTAAGATGAATAAACTCGTGATAAGCATTACTCAATGTGCATGATCATGAGCATGATCAATGCGTCCCATAACTCCCATCACCAAATTGATGGGAATGTCCTAGAGCGCGTTGATCAGGTCAGTGATTTCTGGACGAAAAAATTACATTTAATCAGTACATCAGCCCCATTACTAGAATCTCTCGTGATTTCACAGATCCTCACTGCCTTAAAGCACTCTACTGGGCACTTGTTTGACGGGTTCTTGAAAATGATTCGGTAATTTGGACTCCGTATCAACTGTCATGTGACCTCAGAATTGAACGTGTTCAACGTAGATTCAGACGCATTGCAATCAGAAGCCTACCCTGGCGTAATCCTTTAGATCGCCATCCGTATCCCGAACGATGCCGGCTTCTAGGACATCAAGATACCCTTATCGAAAAAAATTGACGCACCTGCACTGCTGTCTAGCATTGACTTCGATCATCATGCCTACCCGAGAAAAGGTTTATACCAAATTGATAACAAGTTCTAATATCATATTATCAGTGTTTGATCACTAAATATGTTATCATTTAGGCTGACTAAACAGCCAAAATAACAAAAGTGATAACAAATGAATATTCGTTGGATATCACAATATTAACTTGTTTTATTATCATGGAGTTCATTTTGATAACACATTTTGTGACCAAATTTTTTGAGATAATTACAAACTATGTTGTCAACATGATATCAAATTCATACACTAATAACTGAAGTAGTACTTCTGGTAAGAAACTCAAGTTCATATCCATCACATGCTGATAATATTCAGCATTCGTCAGCATGCTGATAGAATTCAGTAACGTTCGTCAAAAATCGTTTACCTAAATTGATAACAGATGATAACAAAATATGTCGATGTTGATAGCTAAATTTGTTATGCGATAACAGATGAGTTGAAAATGATATCTGAGATAACAAAACTTGTTACTTATTTGATATCAGTTTGTTATTTTACTTTGCTAGGGTAGTGCTGACCAGATTCCGTCGGACTTCTTACGGGTTTAAATGAGCCACTGTCAGCATGTGTTCGTACCTTATCGTTGACGAACTCTTCGACTTTGGAGAATCGTCTAGATCTTTTGAAAATAGAAGAACTGCGTCAAGACGGCTACAATCTAGGAAACAATAATTTTACTTCATTCATATAGTCTACGGTCAGATGGATTAAACAAAATAAATCAAAAATAATAACAACATACGCAGGCTCATTGTGGTTGCATGGTGGTGTGAGTTTTAACGAGTTTCCTCCCACTAATACCACTACAACCACCGGCCTCGACATTGCAGTGATATTTCAGTTTCGGTTTTAAAATTTTTGTCAAGTATTCGAGAGATATTTTGCTTGCAATTCTTAGGTATTTTGCTTAGGTATTTTACCTCTTAATCTGAGCTCTTCAATACTAAGGCCAGTTATCAAGATCAAAATTAGGTATTCATATGTTGTTGTCTCGTGTTCAGCTTAAATCAACAGTAAGGATGCTGTTGGGAACACTAACAAAGTGTGATAATGGGTTTTCATTGGTAATAAACAAAGTAACTTTTGAGTAACGCTTGAGAGTAGATATAGTCTCTTTCAAAGCAACAGTAAGGTTTCTGTTGGGGCCAAAATAAAGTGTGATGGTGGCTTTTAATTAGGAAACAAGTTCAATTTCAGGTAACGCTTGAAAGCTGATCTGGCTACATTTAAACCCACGGTATGAATGCTAATGTTGCCACTGACCAAGTGTAAAAGCATCTTTTCATTGAAAAAACACTTTCAATTTGTACAACTGCATTCTACAAACTATTTCAGTACTGACTCTAATATCTGTCTTAGGCAAGTAGTCTAGTGTACCTACAATTACGATAGACGGACTGGGTACAATTTGTGTCGCTAGAAACATTTCATGCCTTCTGACAACTTTATGTTTCTATTGATTTAACCTCATCTGTTTTATACTATTTCGGCGACACTTGGTCCAATACTCAATGATTGATTTTCTCCAATCCGCTCAACTAATCGCAATGTTTGGCAGCCGTCTCCCAAATTGGTAAATCGACAGGCAATCGGAGAGTAACCACCTGGTACCTCGTAACAAGATGCTAAGAAGCGAACCGGAAGATTCGATGAGCTACCTCCCCTAGCCAAGCATAGCAATTTCTTGGCTGTTGAAGAGACGATGAAAGCACCAGAAGAACATGAACAGGCTCCTCAGACATGATCAGTGACTGCGAGATTTTATTTTCAGATAAAAAGCTCTTCCTCCTTCAGGACAGTCATAATCAACAAAAAGGTCGTGTGTATGGCAAAAGTTTTGCCAATGTTCCAAGAGATAAACTAGCTGTAGAACGCTAGCAGAATGTATCGAAAAATCATGGTATGGGGCGCCGTTTCACGAAAAGGAAAACTTCCTCTTCTTTTCATGGAATTTAACGTAAAAATCTACACTGAATATTACATCGAGCAGATTTTGAAGAACCATCTGCTTCCTCATGCTTCAACGCTATATGGGAATACACCATATTGTTTCCAACAGGACTCAGCTCCAGCTCACAGGGCAAAAAAGTCACAAGCGTGGTGCGCGGAAAATTAACCCAATTTCATCACAAGCAAAGAATGGCGTGCATCTTCACCGGATCTCAACCCATTTGACTACTTTGATTTTATGCTTCAACATTTGGGCCCTACGAAAGGGCTTACTTTAGATCGATTCAAGAAACGTTTGGTTGATATTTGGGACCCAATTCCTCAGGAAATCGTGCGTGCCAGCTGCGATGGGTTTACAAAACGGTTGCGCAAAAATATCAAGAAAAGGGCGAGAGATTCGAATTGAATTAATGTGGTTTATTCCTATAACATGTATCTTTCAAATGAGAAATAAATGCTATGATTTGGTTGATTTGTTTTGCTGTAATCTCATTTTGTTTTAGTGACACTTATTGTGAGACACCCTGTATTCCCTTGACGTGCCGCAAGGGCTCAGTAGGGACTTTTTTGGCAAACAAAAGAGGCTGAATTGGTTTTTCAGCATTTCTGCATGGAGACGCTGGTTGACGCAGCCTGGGCAATGTTGCCAATTTGACAATGGCGAGGTGAGTATATATTGCTTTCTCATTTAATTGATTATTTCAGCACACTCTGGGATCATCCTTGCATTTCAAATTACTTTTGCATTTTAGAGCGTGGAGCAGCATGACAATTTAATACTCAATTAGTTTTTCTGCATTTCAGCTGAACAGTGTAACAGTGTTAAAATTCTATTCCTGAACTTCAACTACTAGTTCATAAAAGACTGGCATGTGATTATAAGTAGTATAGAATTGTATTTAAATTTTTTTTTTTAGTGGTATTATGATTAGATACTTTAGATAGTTTATTTATTTCAGGAATCATCACACCGGGCTTTTCGTTTGCTCAAACTGTATTCTTTGACTTATACAATATTCTATTGTTTAAATAAAAATACACATCAAATATCTTTTCTTTAAATTTTTATCTTTGTTGGTTGGACTGATCTACTTCAATTTTTATTTTGCAATAACTATCCCGTAGATGTCAGATATATTTTGTAAATACATATGTTATATTCTATTACGTAAATTACATACATACCTTCAATAACAAAAGGGTAAGGGGGGAATACAGGGTGCCAGACAAACTGTAGGCTGGATGAGGGATTCGTGGTTATCTGGCCCAAGTCATGGATGACAATTATGCCTTTCTTGATGGAAATCATCAGATCGAGATCAGCGAAGGTCTAATTATCTTCCGACAGTCTACAGTGAGTTTGCTAACCCTTTTTTTTTTTAACAAACCACCAGACGGAAATCCTAATGTGTATTGCATTCTGTTCATATCCTGTAATAGAGAGCGTTTTCGGTTGGTAAGAGATTCGATCTATGCCATTTGCGCATGGCAAGTCCTGCACTGGTGGTGGCTTCCCATCATCACATCGCATCAGATGTACCCCCGATTTGATGAGCTACCTCCCCTAGTTTTAAAAAAAAAAAGCTACGTTATATCGATGCAAAAATTCTATTTTATTCAAGTTGCGTTTTATCGACATTTGACAGCATTTAAGAAAAATCCTTCAAAGGCTGTTTGACCAATAAAAAATATCAAAAATTTGGGTTTCTGATCCTTTACTAGCACAAACTTAATGATGGCTATTCCTATGATTTCTTCATATAAAACTATGACAGTTTTTTTCTATTTAAATTTTGACAAAGGAACAACTCAGTATATTTCATTTAAAATTTAAGTATAAATCTAAATAAATAAGTCATTTTTTACCTCCCTCAAAAGCAAACTGTCAGTTTTGTTTTGACGATTAACACACTAATCAAAAACAAAAGGCGCCAGATCATGTATGCAAATTCTCAAGAACAGTAGCTAAAAACAGCAAGACTTAAAAACCGAACACCGGGGACGGGAAATCTACGCCCCGGATCCCCCCCCTAAATCTTTGTTTTCCGAAATAATACTTCCATGGAAACAAATTTTCCGAAATTGCCTCATTATCAACCGTGTCAAAACGGGCACTTTTGGGTCTGAAAAATGCCTCAAATTATTCACACAATATACCCGAGATAAACGATCAAATCAAGATTAATGCCAACCCATTACGGACACTTCATGTGTCGCTCATTCATCCGCACACGCCGGCTGCGGTTGGCGAACGAAGAATCGACACCCGAAGCACCCTCGGTCGGCCGGAATTCGTTCCACTTTAGGGGCCTTCCTTTGAGAAGGAGCTTCATCAGCACAGCCAGCGCCGCCGATATATGCGTTTCGCGAGTGTGTACATACGACTCGCGAGAGACGACTCCCAAAGCATACACACATGTTTGATATGACAAATGTTTCATTATCATAAAAATAATATTTGTAAAGCTTTTTCGCCGCTCCTTTTGTGCGGAGTACCGAGCCCAGCATCTCGACTCGGGGAATGGTGGTGGTGCGTATCGGCCGTACCTTTCTCAAGGATCTGGAAAATCTTCCGCTCGGCGAACAAAGTGATTCGTTTGCCTTTCCTCCAACCCAGCCGGTGTCGTCGACGATGACGATGAAGACGACGACGCCCGCATCATATGTGTGTTCAGTGTACGCACAACAACGTCGGGTAACAAGATTATTTCCAGAAAGAAACAAATAATGATTGTCAAAATCGATGATAAACAGCCGCGCTACGGTCTTAATAGGGTGTCAGCCCCGGTCGGTCGGTCGGTCGGTCGGATGGTCGGATGGTCGACCAGAAAAGGGGGCGCCCTCTCGCTGGGAGCAAATTATGTTCTGGGGGTTTTACTTTCCGCGCGCTCATACACACACACAGCATCCAGCAGCCCAGGAGAGACGGCGAGGATGACGATGATATATAGACAACGGCAGAATGGTTGCTGCTGCTGTTGCTACCATAGCACCGAGTGTGTTGTGCAGCAGCAGATGAAACCAAAAAACTACACTAACGAACATGGTTCCACTGCTGCTGCTGCTGCTGCTACAGGATGGCGCGAAGGAGATATTTCTCTGGAAATTATGAGATAATTTATACTGTTGCATGTGTGTTCGTCTTTTCCCATTTTTCCCCTTTTACGGCGCGTTGTTATCGGGAATATGCTAGCAGACTGCGTGCGAGCACCACCAGCGTAATTATCGTCGGAAAAGGATGCTTTTTCATCCCTAAATGCACCATGAAAACCGTCAGTGGAAAAAGGCAACAAAATATTACCTTAATGAAAAGTAGCTGCTTTCGGTGCAACGACCTAGTTTCCGAAAGGATATAATCCATTCGAGAGCAAAGGTCTCCAGAAAACTATATTACTTTTTGATGGTGTACCCGGTACCGTTCCACACACCCAGCGGAGAATCCTTTCTTTTCCACTTTCATTCACTTTCAACATCTGCAACTGTTCTCACCCAAGATGAACGTCGCAGCAAAGAGGTTCGTTCTGTACGTCAAAACCTTGTAAGAAGGAGCTGGTGGCCAGGAGGGAGGAGGGTCCGGGGTACGCTTGCCCCGCCGTCCCTTTCCCATGCTCCGCAATAAGCAGTTAGTCAGTTTCAGTACTGCAAGGCGGCGAGGTGCAAAATACCAGCGCAAAACTTCTAGATCTAGTCTACTCCTAGATTGAAGCGAAGAACTCCTGAAGAGAAGACGAGCCCTGCTCTGATACACACGTTGAACGTTCACGAATAAGAACTTTCGACGGAGGAGGAAAAGAAGAAGTGGAAATAGTAGTAGAGAGCGCGAACGACGAGTGAGGGTGGAATTGATTTATGCTTTTTTATTGTAGATATATATGCTCCGCTCATAATGTATATCATTTGGATGTTCGTTTTAGTTCTATCTTTTTTTTTTTCCTTTTCTGGCTTGCTCATGCTTTGAGGAGGCAAAAGCGAGCATACGTAGCAGCAGTGGCAGTGTTTTTGTGCTTGGATGGTGTTTATTGGGCAAAAGACAGGGCGCGCTTTCGCCACCCCTCCTAAAGGGGAAAGGGTGGGGGAACGGAAGGAAACGGGGCGAACCGATAAAGATCGATAGCGAAAGCGTAGAAGTGGGAAATATTCTTGAAATAATATTGAAAAGATGTTTTTCGACATATCTCATGTTGGTGGTGAGGACGATATGGGTGCGAAGGTTGCAGGATAACGGTGCGACGACGGTGGATGCTCATTCTTCCAACCAGGTGACGGTGTGAAGAGGCTGTCATCTATCGGGCGATATTGGATCGGACGAGGAGTAGTCAAGACAGCTTTAATCTGAAGCATTTGGGATTTTTTTTGTAGGAAAATGGTGGTGGTGTCGTCCGTCAATGACATGTCAATAACTTGTTATTGCTTACAGTGAAAGTTTTCCGATTTAGTGTTCGATTAGCAGGCAGTTTTGAATCGCCTAAATAACTTCAACCGCCATCTTTCTAAAAAATCGTGGACAAAATTCGAATAAATCTACCACACTCAATCATCATCAAAACTTTGCCGAAGGAAACCAGTGACTTAAAATGAGGAGCCCAGCGCTATAATGCTTCGCCAAGAAACTCGGCTAGGGGCTACTCTCCTGCTTTACACTAAGTGTTCCATACTCCCAAGTTGAGCTCCACTAGAATCGTGAAAAAATAATGCTTTTGCGCGATTGTTATCAGGCATTTTTACTCGTTGTACTCATCAAGAAATGAAGATTTTAAGGATACTTCGTCATAAGTTGGTTCAATTGTGCAGATTGTCGGTCTAAAACTCCAAGTATTTGCAAGTCTTTTACGAATATGTTCCATTTATGACACCCGTACGGAACTGCTGACGGAAACGTACATCAGACTTAACGCTGAAGCTGGTAGGATTGGGCTTATGATTAATGCGTTGAAAATAAAATACATGAAGAGAAGAGGCTCACGTTAGCCTCCTATCACGAGTTCAGATCGACAGTAATGAAATGGAGGTAGTAGACGAATACATGTATCTGGGCTCATTGGTGACCGCCGATAACGACGCCAGCAGAGAGATACAAAGGCGCATTATGGTTGGCAATCGTGCCTACTTTGGACTACGAAAGACCCTGAGATTGAAAAAAAGTTCACCAAACAACAAAGTTGGCCGTCTACAAGACATTCATTAGACCGGTAGTTCTCTACGGCCACGAAACATGGACATTGTTAGTGGAGGACCAACGCGCCCTTGGTGTCTTTGAACGGAAGGTGCTACATACGATCTACGGTGGAGTCTAGATGGAAGACGGAACGTGGAGGAGGCGAATGAACCACGAATTGCAGCAGTTGCTGGGATAACCTCCCATCGTACACATTGCTAAAATCGGTCGACTGATGGGCTGGGCTGTTAAAATGGTTCTCGAAAACGAACCTACAGGTATGACACCAGGGTCTCGTTAAGTCCAAGTGCAACTTCCCGCAATTAAACGTCTCCAAAGATCTCTGTTGCAGTTGCCATCCAACGGAACTCAAATTCGTCCACCACATCGGCAAAATCTATCACTACAGCCAGAAGAACAGGCTGGGTTTATTGAAAATCATAACGAACACGTTCAACAGCTTGCGTTTTATAACATTTTCAACCGCAAATAAATAATAAAAAAGTTGCAAAGGTGAAACATGGAGGAGGAAATGTGTCTAGGTGTGTTTTTCGTGGTGTGGAGTGGGTAGCTTCATGAATATCGACGGGATAATGACGGCAGATTACTACATCAACATCCTGCGAGAAAATCTGGAGGTTTCGCTGACTCAGACGGGTCTTGAAGAGAAGTTCGTATTTCAGCAGGACAACGACCCAAAGTATGCTGCCGTGAAGAGCAAGCCTTTCTTTCGGTATTGTCGGATCAAACCGCTGGAATGGCCTCCATAAAGCCCGGACCTACACCCTATGGAGAATCTGTGGCGGATTCTAGATGCCAGGGTTAACAAAGCTGGTGTTACCAATAAACTCAACTATTTTGAAGCCCTGAAGCGCGCCTGGGAAGAGCTTGATCCACAGCACCTAATATAACCGCTCTTCACCGAATATAAAAATAAAATCAAAATACCAACTATCGGTTTACTTAAAGGCAGTCCTGAACCTGCTGAGAAACTTGTCCTAAGATACCGCACTACTTAAATTCACAGATTCTTCAAATTCAGTCTTAAATTTGGGGCCAGATGGCATAAGGTCGTTTGACATAAGGTCGTTAGGCATAAAGCCGTTTAGCATAATGACCATTCGGTATAAAACAAATAAAAAAATAAAAATATTACGGTCATTTGGCATAACCACCATTTGTCATATATAGCGGAAAATTAAAGCTGCTTCAGCTGCTTCAGTGGGCACAATTATACTTTAGCATAACTTAGACATTCAAAATTCAATTGATATAGAGAGCTTTTGACATTGGCAACGAACAGTTTGAGAAAGATAATTTGGATAGAAAATCTGTAAATTAACGTTTCATCAGAAACATATGGCAAAATGACAGCTTGGCATAAATACTAGAAAATTAGATCAATTTTTAAGCAACTAACCAATTCCATTTGGCATCGTGGTTGTGGCACAAAAATTTAAATATTAGAGAAAAAAAATTATTTAGTATAATTATTATATCAGGTTCCAACTACAATTTTCGAAAGAAGCATACAAGTGTTGCCAAATCAGTGGAAATGCAGCCCAAAAATGTTTCTGAAAATTCTATAGTACTTCTTATCGCAAAACAGTTAAAATGTTGCATTTGATCGTACAAAATCAGTTGTAAAAGCTGAAAAAGTTTATTATCACATATCAGTGCACTTTTGGAAAGCATTACCATATAGGGGAACTGTTCCATTAATGATGTCATGATCTATTATTCATATTAATCCGAATTTAGGTTTTATTTACCAATGAATTGATTGCTTTTGCTGCTTGCTTTCAACAACAAATAAAAATAGTTTAAAATTAATATGTGTAAAAAGTATGAAATCATAAATCGCATAGCCATCAATCATTTATTTTCGAACAGCACGAGCTTCATAGTGATGAGATGAAAGTGGGAATGGCAACACTAGATGCTATACTTCTATCGCGGTCTTTTAGCGAGAGGCGATTTTGCTTATGTAATTCTAGATACACAGTTTTGAAGAATACGCAACTTTTACGATTAATTCAAACAGAACATGAAAATCAAACAAACTACTCAAATCACGAAGACGCAAATAATAGCATCTTAGAAGGAAAAAAAACTCCACATATTGCGTCGAAATGGATTTACAACATTAAAATAAAAATTAGAACTGCAAGGCTGAACTACTTTCGATACGTTATCATATAGAAGTAATCACGGGAGTATACTAAAAATATAAGGAGGACCCGCATATTCATGGCAAAACTGCATTTGGCAAGACATTGAGCGGAGTGGGAATGACAGAATGACACGAAGCGGCTCCAGATAAACAGGAGATGAAGTAACTCACAAACTACAGAAGACTGATGAAATTACGAAGAAATTATGACGACAAGGAAAACTTGTAAACACGACACTGACAAACTACAGGAAACATACACCGACGAATAATAAAAAGACAAAAAGACGAAATGCCACCACACAAAACAGGGGAAATGGACAGGACTGTAACAGAATAAAATGTAACACTTTTGAGGCAGTTACAACAGCGTCTCTTTGACTGCTCATCATAAGTTCAATGTTCCTGAGGACGTTAGAAAACAGAAGATGTCAAAGTTTTCCAAAATAAACATGATTTAGCAAGCAATTTGTTCATATGTAAAGCGGAGCAGCCCATTCGTCTTTTTTTATTTTATTTTTTTATTTTTTATAACACCCTTAATTCTTAAACAAATAACAACCAACCAACACGATAGGAAATGGTAAAACCACGTGTTGGCATATAGTGAAGTATTATTAAGAATCATTACTAGTTTGTTGTGATTACGTAGCTGCCACAAATAGACCATTTCTGGTGGTCATAAAAAAACAAAATTTAAATTAAATGGACCGCTCCGGTTTGATATGCACGTTTCTTGCAGAGATAGTGATATTTTTTCACAGCATGCATGACTTCCTTCATTTTAATTTTCAGTTGACTTCATTAGGCTCGAAATGCGCATAGGATGCACCACTTAAGCCTCGTTGACAATAGAGAGATAAAGAGAGAGAAAGAGAGATAGAGAGAAAATTTGAGCACATTATGCTTAGTAGTGGCCCCGGATAGTTCACTATGGGTCGAAATGGCTTAACAAATAGTTCATTCTGGGTCGAACTGGCTTAACAAATAGTCCATTCTGGGTCGAAGTGGCTTAGCAATAGCCCGTTTCGGTTAGACGTACACGTTTCTTACACATATGGTGACTTTTTTTTGTCAAATCATACATTTCGTCTCCCATTTCCATATTCAGTTGGGTTTACTACGCTAAGTAGCGCACTGGAAATACCACTTGAGCCTCGTTGACAGCAGAGAGCGCGCGCGCGAGAGAGAGAGAAAGTTTGACAGAGAGAGAATTAGTGAGAGAGAAAAAAATTGAACACGTTATGTTTAGCAGTGGCCCCGAATAGTTCACTCCGGGTCGAAATGGCTTAACAAATAGAACATTCCGTGTCGAAGTGGCTTAGTAATACCCCGTTTCGGTTTGACACACACGTTTTTGCACAGATGGTGACTTTTTATGTCACTTCATACATATCGTCTTTCATTTCAATCTTCAGTTAGGCTTGTATACTATGGCAACATGCGCATTGGAAATACCACTTGAATCTCATTGACAGGAAAGAGAGAGAGAGAGAGAGAGAGAGAATTTGGGTTCGTTATGATTAGCAAATGTGGCACTAGTTAAAAATCCAATGAGATGGCTTACTTTCCAGCTAGAGAACAATATACAAGCTGTCAAAATACTATTCTATGAGTAACTGTAGGAAATGAAGAATTTACTAATAATACTAAATATCCAAAGGGCTCTGATATCCTGACACGAGTATATGGATGAATTAAAAAAAAAATGGGACCGAAGGGATTGGTTGAAATAATTTATGCATGCCTTGCATACATTTTAATTGCCTAATTCTACATAGAATATCGACCGCATTGATTTACCACATTGAGATTTACAATAAAATTTCTTTTCCATCGATTAAATTAGGAGAATCGAACCCAAGCAACACCGCATGTAAAAAACAAGTTGAAAGTACTGTTAAATGAGAAAAAAAGGTAATCAATATAAGTTTGTATTTAATATTTTATTCCATACTTCAATAAGACGTAAAAAGCGCAAAAAATGAAGCCTCATCATTCTTATACCAAAATATAACACCGCTTAGCATGGGATTTGAAAACTAGCCCTTGGCGTGGTACGTTCGTAGCTTATCTGCTGAGCCAACTCCGATTGTGAAAAGTCAACTCTGAGTAACTATGATATGCTTCCCACTGGCAGTGAAACCGCAATCTTGTACAACGAATTCATCTTTTTGAGAAGAAAAATACGTTTTGCAAAACATGGTTGGTGTTATGTAATTTCAACAGTATTTAGAATCACCCATAATATCTTGTCCTGCTCGTGTTTCATAAATTTATGGAACAACTTTTTTAGGACCAATAATTTCGTATAAATCACTTCCAGAAGTGAAAAACGTATTTCCAGCTCAATCGTTAGTCAGATTAATATTTAGAATACGAGAGATCGAAACCGATCCGAACTAGACATGTTTTGCAATACGTTTATAATACATTTATAAAACAAACAATTATTAATCATTCTAAAAAGATGTTTTGTGTGTTATTTAATAATGGAAGAATCTAAACCGACTGTGAGAAACGTTGCCGCACTTCTTGAACCTTAGTTCTTTATTGAGTAAAACTCACTCTGTATCTCGGAAAAACCTAAGAACAACTATTCAAGGAGAGTAAGTTTGAATAATCGAACGGATGCGGAATCATTGCAACCAATACCATTGGATTGCTCAGACTATTTTTATTTTGAGAAACTTTGATAGTCCTCGTTTTAGCTTCTTCCGAGGTATAGATTTTAGAATTTGTTTCGTACAGCAATTACACCCACTTTCTTAGACAATTTTACAAATTTTCAGTAACCGAACACGTTGGTTGGATTTCTTTTTGCTTCATAGATTACAGCCATTATCAAACGTAGCCCTTTTCTGTAGACCGGCTATTTTTCATTGCTGTTCCGAGTAGAAGCAAGGAAAGCTGAAACTAACATGTCTACAGTTCTGAGCAGTTCCATATTTTTTTTTCGAAATTGCGATAGGAAAAACATATCGTAGATTAGTTAATTTTTTTTTTTTTTTGTGAGACCATTCCAATTATGTAAAACTTATCTAATTTTTTCTTTTTTTGTTAGACTCAAATCAAACCAACTGTTACGAAACCACGCACAAATATCAGCTACCACTGCTGGTTGATTTGATTGATGTTCTTTATATTTTTATGGAGATGGAGAGTTGTATTCTGCCAAGTTTGAAATGATAACCACTCCATCCCAAAATAACGCTGAGCAAAAGATACTCCTGGCTTCATTTCGTAAGTTCGTTCATTTCTATTTATCCACTTGATACTGTATTTTATAGATCATTCTATATACGACTACACACTGCAGAGTAACATTCTTTTTGACGAGACGTAATTTATCTTTGACGTGAATCTGGGAGCCTAACCAAAGATTTCATGTAAAATTACGTTCTATTAAACCGAAACGTACGCCGCTACACAGATGGTGTATTTTCTTGAATTGGTTCTCTTGTTTCTTTGAACTGTTACTTTTGTGTGTCGGTCTCAGTACACCGAAATTTACATGAACTTTTGATAGTTTTATGTATCAATACTTGCGATTGAGGGATGACCATCAGGGAATTTGATTGGAAGAGTAAAGATGTCACCTCTTGGCTGCTAAGATTTCACGGTTTGAAAGAGATCTGCTTTTCATTCATCGGGACTTTCGCCTATAAGCTTCCATCAACCCCTTTTTGAGATCCTTGAACGTCCCCACCGAAGGCTAACGTAATCCACCACAACCCCTCTATCGCTGCAAGGTGAAAAACTATGAATAATTAATTAAGTAATTATTTGATTAGCCGAAAATTACGACGAATGGTCGTCGGAACCGGGGCAATACACCGTTTGTTCCTCGTTGCTGACACTGTAACTAAGCCAAAGGTGTGGATAGGATTTCGAAGAAACGGTAGTTCGAAACGCTCCTAGGTCGCCGTTGATCATCGTGACTAATCTTCCACGCACATTTGGAAGACTTAAAACACAAAAATCATGAATATCCATGAATCATCGATGAGCACTGCTACGGGTTGACGTTGGTGTGCAGGGTGACGAGAGTTCCTTTCGGGGTCCGAAGCTTGCCTACCAGAGCTGAATACTAATTTGCTTATTGAATTGCTCGCTTCGCATTACCGCCAGTAGCCAGTAGTTTAGTGTTGTTACGGCGGGCGAACAGACACATTCGTATACACACATACACATGGTTGTTGTTGTTGTTTTTGTGGGTGCGTAGCTCGGTCAAACTGATTACAATAAAATGCTTCTCCACCCATCAAAATACTAATTACCAATGGGCCGCTCGGGCTGGCGAGTGAGTGAGTGCATAACTACGTGGCTTGTGCGAAAGGGTTATCTGGCTGGGTGATTGGGTGCAGTTGGCTAGTTCGTCTGTCGCGCGCTATCTGCGAATCCAAAATGGATCGTAATTGTAGCTGGTGAACCGCAGCAGCAGCAGCAGTTTGCCGAATGTGGGACGTGTTTACAAATAAATTCATTTAAATCATTGGCCATTTACACGACCTCGTATTGCTCATATGGGTGGGAGGGTGTTGAGCGGAGTAAGCTAGCCGGTGGTCAGTCAGCGATGAAATGGACGTTTCGATGATTGGCTGGGATTGGGGTTTACCAAATTATCTCCTACCGGTTGGACAACCGGTTCAAATGGCGGTACAGATAAAACTTTATTCGTTATTGAATACTATAGCTCTTACGCTAAATTTGGGTTCGGCACTGTTTCCAGGCCTGATTCCGACTTTAACCGGTAGTAGGTTCACTATTCCAACCCGCAGTGTGCCTCATTTAGCGTATGATGGAAATCTTCCTGCTTATGCCGGGAGGAGAAGGAAAAGGACGGCTAGCAGGGGAAGGCCCGAGGGCACATCATACCGGTACATCACTCACCGTGCGATGCGATGCCATCAGGAGAGGGGGACACTACTTTCAACTCTTTCCTCCCCCATTCCCCGGCGCGATGCGACGCAACTCGGGCTCGCGCTTTCTAGGTTTATTCCGAATAATTTGAATTTCAAATACAAAATTGTAAAATACCTAAAAAAAAACTTTTTATTGCCAATATGTGAGCTGCATAATAAACAACGGCGATGGGTCGGCCGCACTGTAGCAGCAGCAGCAACAGTGACTTTCATTACTGTGTGTCCCACTCCCGCGCGTTTACTACCACCTTACCAACTGGTTGCATATTGCCGCTGTCATTACTTTGACTGACCAAAGTCCTCATTCCCCGATTGGCCGTGTTCGAACGAGGCGAACAAGGGAACGAGCCATACAAGCGCGGGCTAATTTGAATATTTGGATTCTTTCGCACCGGCCTGATTTGTTGCTGGGACTGACATGGACTTGGATGGGATGGGATGGGATGGGGGATAAGGGCTGATCGGGGAATGGCGGGACGAACGAGGTGGGGCGGGGTGGATGCCATGATTTAGCCCGGCTCGGATTGCTGGTAATTTTAAATTAATTGCTGTTTTGTTTCGATGGATAATGGTGGATGGTGTTTTTCGCCGGTGTTGGATTTTGATGGAAACGAAGGAGGGTAGGAATCGCTCGGTTAGCTGTGAATAGAATAAGTGATTGTTCGGGATTGCCTCAGGCGTTCTCGGCTGGTCGCAGAACAAACAGGTTTAACATATTTTGGAAATATAAACGGTCCTGATTACTATGAAGCATTATCGTGAAACCGATTAAGTGAACAATAGTCGTGGTGTTAATTTAGTAAAGCCACCAGAATTCTAGATTCTTTGTCAAAACATGGTAGAAATTATTATAGAAAACCAGAAAAATTTTCCCGGTTAGAAAGATCTATTCGGCGTTTAATTAATAATCATGATTCAATGACATTTTAAAACGAATGATAGGATACTGGGTTGATCCTCCCAAAAACCAATGGACATTTTGTGAGATTCTCGAATTCAAAGCATTTTTTGAACTGTACATTCAAAAAAATCGACACGTTGTTTCCACGTGAAAGGCACGTAATTTTCGTGCACTGCCAAAACCAGTAAAAAAACGTGCAATTTACTTAAGAGCTACGTGATTTCCACGTAAGTCCACATTCTAAATGATACATTATTTTTAATGTACAATTCACTGGCACGTAATGTGCACCTGATTTTACTGAAGAATATTTGATTACTTGTTCAGGGGAAAGTTACGTGGAAACAACGTGTCGATTTTTCTGAGTGTAGGACTCTAAAGGGTGTAACGGTCAAAAATTGGTCAGCAAAAATGTACACTGATTATTACGGTACCAGCAAAAGCCGACTTTTCAAATTTTAAAAAAGAGTAGTGCTCAAAAGTTTTGTTTTCTCAAAAGAAGTTCCCATGCATAATTTGAGCTCAATCAGACTTCGTTAAGGGTACTCCAAAGCGGTCAAAGTTTGACTTTTTTGACCCATGAAAAATTTCCCAAGGTAGGGAAACATGAAATTTCCGATATCGATTTTTTTTTGATGCCTAAGCTACTTTTTGGGACTTTTCGCAAATTTTTGAGTTGGAGGAAATGAAATAAATTTTACTGCTCAGATGTTCACAGAAATGGTATTGAAACGCTGTTTCGCGTCAACTATACATTAGGTGGCAGTCGCACCAAGGCAATGTAGGTAGCGTGACCCCGGTAAGGTAGCATGCTGAAATCTTATCCTACCACGAACAATGTAAGTATTCCTTATACAGTATATAATTTTGCATCATCCATGGAATTCCCGAGTATTTTATGAAAATTTCAATTTTTTTCCTTCATGGCAATGATAATGCAAGTCCATCTACAATTGCAACAGGACTACAATCGAAAGACATGCAGACAGTACACATGTTCTTCTCATTTTATATTTTAACATCCCTTCACAATATTGTTATGCTATTTTCAGCTTCGCATTAAGCCATCGTCGTAAGTTTTGGTCCACTTACCCCTCATTGGCGCTATAACCTTGGCAATTATTGCCAGGCTTTTGGTTCAAATGCCAAAAGTTCATCCACGGGCAAAAGGAGCATAAACTAATCTTTCTAGCATCTATGCTCCCAACGATAAAGTTCAAATTATCACACTGTTTAACTCTACATGGAAGCGTTTGGTACGGCAGGTCCACACTTTCTTCCTTCCCTTGATTCAAAAAAGTAGAGCGATTTTAGATCTTTCTGGAATCGCTCTATTTCTTGGAATCCTCTCTGCGGCACATACTACGCAGTTGGCCTGGCCGATGACAAGAAAAATGATGTATTCAAGAAACCATCATTTTCCAGGATGCCTTCAAGAATTGGCTGCGTTAGTGTGAGATTAACGGGTGTCCACTAAAAAATGAGAATGATTTCAATACTTTTCCATCAGAACAAAAACGGCCGCATAGAAATGTCACTTTAGATAAATGAATCGTTGCACTCTCCAGAAAATTTTCATACACTCTTATTTCACTCTAACATGTTCAGTCGTGTTCAGCATGCCGTCGAAACAGCAAGAACTGCGCGCGCGCGTTGTACAATTCTTTCAAGCGAACGAAGATCGTGGAAAAAAATACACGGTGGACCATTTTTGTCGTGAAAAAGTTCCGGTATCCACCGTATACCGTCTCCTGGCATGCATGAGAGTAACCCGGAAGAAAGGTTGCGGCCGTCCAGCGAAAATAATGAATGAGAAAACGCTCGGCTCGCTGCGCAGCATGTTCAACAACAAGGATTCGGTAAGTCAACGGGAAGCAGCCCGAAAGTTCCATTGTTCGAAGTCACTCATCTGCAAGACGCTAAAGAAAGAAGGAATAGTGTGTAGAAAGAAAACCAGATCCCCAGAGTACACAGATGAGCAGATTCAAACCGTGAAATCCCAATGCCGCTGGATGACTCGGAATTACGGCGGAAAATCTTTCGTTCTGGACGACGAAAGCTACTTTCCTCTTTCGAAGTCTCAGATACCGGGAAACGACCGATTCTACACTAAGGGACAAATCTACTACTCCTCCAAAAGTAATGTATAAGTTCAAGCACAAATTTTAATCGAAGGTTATGTTATACATCGTAATATCCGATAAGGGTATTTCGAAGCCGTGGTTCAAACCAAGCGGTTTGGCCATCAACCAGGAGGTGTACCAAAGAGAGTGTTTGCAGAAAATACTCATCCCATTTCTTAAACAACATCACTCGGATGGCAAATACGTGTTTGGCCGGACAAGGCATCATCGCACTACGCAAAAAAACGCTAACGTTTTTGGAGAGCCAAAATATACCATATGTCCCAAAAGACCGGAATCCGACAAATTTGCCACAGTGCCGTCCTATCGAGGATTTCTTCGGTCTTTTGAGCTCCATGGTATACAAGGATAATTGGAAGGCCAAGAACACCAAGCAACTTACCAACAGGATCAAAAGCTGCATCCGAAAAATCGATGTGGCTGCCGTCCAACGGTCATGTTCCAGCATAACGACTAAGCTGCGCCGCACGGCGGACCACGGACCATATGACAATATTCACTAAACTTAGTTTGAAGATTTAAGTTGACCCTTTTAATAAAATAAATCAGTTTGAACAAAACTTCACTGGTATTTTTTTCCTGACCCATTCTTTTCGTTCTCATTATTTAGTGGACACCCGTTAGATTAGATTATATTAGATCAGATGTTCACAGAAATAGTATTGAAACATATCCTATATCATCGTTGGTAGCTCATTAGGGTTTCTCACTTAATTTACATTAAAGTGGTCCATGATAAAAGTTAAAAAATATGTAAAAAAAAATCATTTGAATGGAATATAGAAGATAATAGTGTTTAAACATCCCTTAAGTAATCATAAGCCTCTGTCAGCATGTAATATGCGATATTCTGTTAGGTTGGCCCACGTATTTACCATAAGATTGATCCCTTTCGTCAAAAATAAAAAACAAAATCAAAAATATATATAATTTGAATGGGATATTGAAAGAAATATTATTTGAACATTTCTTTTATAATTGTAGGCCATTTTCTATACTAGATTCTTGAAATTTAATTAGGGTTTGCTCATTTCTATTCCAATAGGGCGGTCCTCTAAAGAATTTGAATGGAATAGTGAAGAAAATAGTGAAGGGTGTTCACAGTTAAATTGCATCACTTTAAACTCATCCTCAAAAACAAGTCTCTCAACCGATTGTTATGAAATATTCAGGGAATAAAATACAATCGTTTAGGTATTTTAAATTCCACTGTATTTCTCTACCAAATCCAAAAGCCCGAATTTTCTTCCTAATACCACGCATAAGATTTTGAACAACGCTTGAACCGACTTTTTTTTCCGCTTTCAACCATGACTTCAATATTTCCTGTTCTGTAGTGATAGCTTTAGGATGCTTACGAAGTTCGTGCTTCATTATAGCCCAATATTTTTTCAATTGGCCGCAACTCTGGAGAGTTTGGAGGATTAAGATCCTTCGGCACGAAATTGACACCATTCGTCTTGTACCACTCCAGAACATCCTTGGAGTAGTGACAAGCGGCTAGGTTGTGTGTTTTGAGAAACGGAAGTAGTCGTTTTTTCAGGCTTTCATTCATGTATACTTGACCATTTACAGTTAAAAATGTCACGAAAGGCTTGCTCCGTTTACTACACGAACAAATCCCCTGCCAAATAATGATTTTTTTGGGGAACGTTGATACTTGCTGTTTCCTGAAAGACTCTGGAACATCGAACTTGTCCTTCGCAGTCACATACTGGTTGTCGGGAATTTGTTTAAAGTCCGCTTTTACGTGTGTTTTATCGTCCATGATGTAGCAGTGTGTTTTCGTCGACATTTGTGTTGTCAGCTTACGCACACGTGTTTTAGCTGTCCTATTCTGTTTTTCTTTGCGGTTTGGAGCTTTCTGAACTTTGAATGAACGGAGCCCGGCTCGTTTCCTGGCTTTCTGCACGAAACTTTTGGTCAAGTGCAGCTTTTTCGCGGCATCCCGAACGAAACAGTTAGGATTGCGTTTAAAGGCAGCCCAAAGGGCGAAATGTTACAGCTAATTGAAAGCGATGCAATTTAACTGTGGACACCCTTTACAGGGTGCGGCAGAAAATAATGCGAAAATGTTCAAACTTGAGTATTGGGTTAATTCGTGTAACTAGTGACTAATTTCTGTCGAAAGTGTATTTTTTTATTTTTACTTTAAAGTGCTGCATCCAAACATTCTATTAGTTTTATTGAAAATTCGTCAAAATGTTCGCGAAAGAAGTGATCACCAGTTTGTCGCTCGCTCAGAAGAAGCCGAAAGAGATTGCCAAGGTGGTAGGGTGCCATTTGGCAATAGTTTACCGCATAAAAAAGTCCCTGCAGGATGGTCCTAAGCAGCGGACGCCGGGAAGCGGACGTCCGCGCTTTGCACGCACGCCGAACGTGATCAAATCGGTCTGTACAAAAATTGCTTGCAACCCGGTGCGTTCCATAAGAAAACATGCAAAGGAAGCCAATATTTCGGAGAAATTCACGCGGAGAATCATCAAAGAAGACCTGCACGCATCTTCCAGAGCCAGAGTGAAACGCCACTTGATTACGGACTGGGTGAAGGAACTACGAGTGACTCGTTCAAAGAGATTGCTTTCCTTGCTGAAGAAGGAAAAAATGATAATCCTGTTCACCGACGAAAAGCTTCCCAGCATCGATGCTGTGGCCAACAGCCGCACGGACCGGTTCATTTCACCGCAGAAAATGGAGAATGTTCCGGAAAAAGTGAAATTCAAATTTCATGATTGGTTCATGGTGTCATGATGTTTGGCTTGGTGGCGTCCAACGGTTTGAAAATACCGCCTGTATTCATTGATGCTGGAGTTAAAATCAATACCGAAGCGTATATCGGTATTTTAAAGGACCAAGTGCTTTCCTGGGTGAAAGCCAACTTCTCCGAGGACCAAAACGTTGTCCTACAGCAGGATGGAGCGCCGTGTCACACGTCCAATCGAACCCAACAATGGTTGAACGATAGCATGAAGCTTTGGCCGAAGGATTTGTGGCCCCCTAGCAGTCCAGATCTTAATCCGTTGGATTATTCGATTTGGACATATGTTGAAGCACGAGCCTGCAAAACATCACACCCTAGTGTGAAAACACTGAAGTCAACCATAAGACGCACATGGCAGTCAATGTAGGAGGACTACGTCCGAAAGGCATGCTCTGGCTTTCGGCGTCGGCTCGAGGATGTTATTAATAAAAATGGAGGACACATTGAAAAAAAATGTTTAAAAGGACTTTATAAAGATAACTGCTCTCGAAAATGTTGACATTATGGCTTGAATTAGTTGAAAATGGGATTTGAAAGAAGTAGAACAAATTTTCGCATTATTTTCTGCCGAACCCTGTAACATACCGATCAAACGCGCAATCGCGAGAAAACGGACGAGATAGAAAAAATCTTCGTAACAAGGGATCGAAAAACACAACCGTTCGTGCCGCTTAATCGAACTTGAAAATCCCAATGAAATTATTTTGGTTCGAATCGTGTGCTTCATACTGGCGTTGATAGCATTGCCAACAAAGAAGAGAGGCACGAGAATGCAGTAAGAAGCAAATTTCATAAGAGAAGACGGTAACAAAGCAAAATGAATTTGAAGCTGAGAGGGGGTGGGGGGAGGGGCTATGGCTGTATTAAACATGGAATGAAACCTAACGAAATAAAGAGAAGAAGACAATTTCAACCACCCGTTTTTGAAGACCCGGAAAGGGAGAACCATATTTTTAACCTGTTTATATGCAGATTAGTATGGGAGCTAAAGTAGGTCATTTATAAGTAAAAATTTGAACAAGTCTGACACCCAACGGCTGGCAGTGGTATTATGAAAGAAATTTGTTTGCAATAGTTTTGTTTTTTTTACGTGATCAATGCACGCAGCTTTAATCCGGGAGTTAGAAAGTGCTAGCTCTATTTCAGATCCAGTACCCATTTCAGAATATCTGGAGAGTCAAGTCCATTCCAAGGTGACTTTCACACGCAATAAGACCCGCGTGTAAACATGACCGTTTTCATGTGGATAACGGTAAAGTTAACACACTTTCAGGTTCAAAAATAATCAAACCTGGCGCGTATATATTGTATACAAATGTTATAACTGGTTAGGTCTCACCATATATCGCTGGTCCGCTATAATACTCCCTCTTCTTGGATTGCGTTGTTCCCTTTGCTATAGACTCGCCATCTTTGTTGAATTTTCTCACCTTGTTAGAAGTGTTTTGTTTGGGTGTTCTCTTTTGTTTCTTCTAAGTTGAACAAGTTATACTATTGGCACTAAATTGAAAATCTAATCAAACAAATTTGTAAGTTTTCCTGATCAAATTGTGTATAAATGAAGTAATTCTGTTCGAGAATTATTGCCGTTCAAAAACCTTTCACTTTAGCGTAAAGCTCTCATTTTTCAATTTTTTTAAAATGACATCCGGTATAGGAAAGAGAACCGTAGTTCAACTTTAAAAAATGATTTTAACATCCAATAAAGCTTGCTTCAGATAGAATTGGAACAAAAACAATTGCCTGTATTTCAGTTATTTATTATTGAATTCAAGATCTTTTTTTATACAAATGTAGCGTTTTCTTCATACTTTTAAGAAAAAATACGGATAAAATTATTCGTCACGGTTTCGAAGGAATTCTCGAATTTTTCCTGTAACACGGCTCATTAGGCGGCGCACACCTTCTTCGTCCATCGTTTTAGCTATCTTATTCCACCAGGTCTTCATCTGATTGATGGATTTGACAACCTTTCCCTTTGCCTTGAGTCTCCTCTTCATGATTGCCCAGTATTTCTCAATAGGGCGGAACTGGGGGCAGTTGGGTGGGTTAAGGTTTTTCGGAACAACCTGGACCCCTTTCTCTGCATACCATTCTTGAACGACTTTGCTGTAATGACAGCTTGCCAAATCTGACCAAAACATTACGGGATGGTCGTGGGATCGAATGAACGGCAAAATTCGTTTTTGGAGACACTCTTTTTGGTATAGTTCCGACATCATTGTCTTATTTGTAACGAAAACTTTCGTTTTTTTGCCACAGCTGCAAATGCCCTGCCAAATCATGAATTTTCGTGCAAATTTGTCGGCAAAAAAAATTTAAATTTGGCCGGAACATCCCCCCGAGCCGTTGCCAAGTAAAATTTTTGACCTGGGATTTGCCCGAAGTCAGCCTTTAGATAGGTTTCATCATCCATCAGAAAACACCCGTCGAACTTGGTCAGCACCTGGTCGTATAGCTTCCGAGCACGGATTTTGGCCACACTATTCTGTTTTATGGTCCGATTTGGCTGTTTGCTAGCTCGATACGACTTGATTCCTTCCCGGAGTCGAGTTCTCCTCACGGTACTATGGGCAGCACCGAATTTTCTGGCCAAATCACGGTCCGACAGATTGGGATTCCTCTTAATCGTCTTCAAAATCTTACCACGCAGTTTCCGGTCGACAGTTCCACTCCGACGATTGGCTTGAGGCTTCCGAATCGTCGTCAATGTTTCCTTATACCGTTTGATAACGCGCCATACGGTATTTCTGGGCAATTTCAGCTGTTTAGCTAGCCTAGATGCAGACCACAATGGATTTTCCAAATAACTGTGCCCAATTTTTTTCCTTCTTTCGGCTTCCATGTTGATTGTTTACAAAGTACAGTCGATTTGCGGAATGTCATAGATATATTATATCTATATATCTATATAGATAATTTCCGACACGTGGGCCCCAAGAACTTCCAAATCCGTCCACCAGGAGCGCCACAATATGAGCAAAAGTTTGTTCCAATTCTAAATGAAGCAAGCCTTAGGCTTTGCTGTGAAGTCCTACGCCACCTTTGCGTACAACCCCAGTGAGCTGTCCCTTGTAGTTTTTTAGAACCGTAAGGTTTTCCCAATGGGTCTTGTTTATTCGCAATAATGCGTCACTAAACTCAATACCATTGGGTCAAATGCCATTAGACCGAATGCTATTGGGTAGAATGGGTCATTAGGCCGAATGAGTGAGTAGTAATTGAATTCTTGTTTAGATTACTCGTAGACGTATTCTTTTCATATTTCAAAGGAGGAAAAACCTTGTGTTGATGTATTGGTTAAAATAGGATCCGAACTTCAAATTCGAATAATTTTTAACGTTTGAAAATCCTTCCTTTTAAGTTTGATTAAAAATAAGCAAGACTAAAACTCAGCCTATTGCTTTTGTAAATCTATCATAATCTAATGCAAAACAGCTGCTCTCACAATTTTGAGATCCACTTCATACTTGTTCCTTCCGACTAATTTCAAAATACCGGCAAAATCTGACTACTCCCCCGAAAACCCACAGCAAGGGAGGCGCGCCCACTCACCCACAAACCAACAGTCACACTCCTCACTTTTACCGTCACCAACGGGAAACGGCAACAAGCCGTATTCGATTACAAATTGAAGGGATAGATTAGGCAAAAGCGGCTTTGCTAATTTCCACCGGTCTGCTCGAGCACCACACCTCCAGCGTGGTTAGGTGCCTGAAAATCACAAGTAAGTGGATTACATGTCGGCGGTGAAGGTGGTCGCGGCGTTGGTGAGCGATTATATCGGATTTAAACCTCGCGCGGGTGGTGGGCGGGGCTGCTCACTCTAATCAGATGAAATTTATAACCTTTCCACCGGCACAGGAAAATTAGAGCAAAGGGCATGAACCAACCTCAGCTGGTGGTCACTGGCGATTATGGGAGAGGGAAGTGTGGGAGTGCGATTAAATTAGCTGTTGTGCTCTCACCCCACACGGCCGAGACTTTGTTTCCCGATGGGACTCTCTGCCATTTGTCGCCACATGGTGGTTGCAATCGGCTCCGTTCGTAGTAGATGTTGCAAATTTAGTAAGGAATTATTTTGGATAAGAAGTTTTACTCTCCGTTGTAAGTTCAATCGCGATAGGTGAAGAACGATTAATTTTCCAAGGGTAGTTTCCTGAGCCAACACTAAACCAAAATGTTAAATCTTACGGGAAATATCCTTCAAACCGGGGTCATTCAGTTGAAATTGTTGAGTCCAATGCTTACCTGAAATAAGAAGAAAAGAGATCAAAATTAGTATTTGTTAAATTTTAGTGAAAGTGAAAATTCATGACACCCGGCTTATAACTCTAATGGCTTTCAAAGCCATGCAACAGTTTCACTCAACTATTCTTAATATAGTCTTTCCCTAGAATTTCCCCACCCAACTTGACCACACACATTCATTTTCTCCTTAAGTATTCCCTGTAACAAGTAGCAGCCCTCCATCCCTTCTCGCCAGTGACCAGCGTCCAATGTTTGTAAGCCCCATAAGTACAAGCACAGAAGGCGGTTCAAATGAACCGCACCCCTATGACCAATATACAAATTTATTTCCTGATCCCATTCATTTTCCTAATACCCAGAATCATTTTCGGCGTCGTCCTGTGGCCCATCGTCGTCGCCTTCGTTCACCTTTCCGACTGCTCGCTACGGGAGCCGGAGCAAGCGATCGTCTACCCGGTTGGACACCGGTAGCCGGAAAAATACCCAGGAGTATCGGGTTAAATGAAAAAAGGATAAACTCCCTCGCTCTCTCGCTCACATGTGTGTCTGTGTGTGTCTAAATCCGTAAGTTGTGCTGTACACGAAACAGTCCTTCGGTGGCACCGACCGAGAACAATATACCCGAGAGTCGGGGGGTATGTAATAACACACCGTCCGTCGTTGTTGTTTTTGAACCTCTGCCCGTTGAATGGCTGGAGGGAGTTCAAGGCTACTCCGAGGTGGCAACGGTGGCTGCACTAACAACAACAACAACAACAATGAACAAGTGAACGGAAAAGTTCTCATAAAACCGGAATAGAAATCAATTTCTCATGCTTCGCCATCACCACGGAAATCAGAATAAGAAGAAGAAGAAGAATAGGCCGACGAGGCTCGTTTTGGTGCGTTGTTTTATTTCCTTCCGGTTGTTTGGGCAAACACTTTAGCAGCGCATAAATTCGAACCCCCTTGATCCGTGGGACCGACAAACGCCGGATTGGGATGTTTCGAGCTTGTCAGGTAGAGAGGGGGAGCTGGCGATGTTGGCGACCCATCGAACCATGACAAATGACCCTTATTTCAATATTTTAATCCAATCGAATCGTTTGCTCGGAACTGCGGGTCAGAGATCAGTCAATATTTATTTTGCCGATGAATGGCGTTTATGTTGGTTGAGGTAATGGGGGCGGAACAGATTCAGACTTGAGCAATTGAAGAAAATTTTGTTGTCGGTAGAACTTAATGCCTTTAAATCTGAGTTTATGCATTGACCATTGCCATGTGGATTGCAGATTGCTTCTGAATCAAGTTTGCAAACACCTGTCAGTAGTGGACGAATTTCATGCCAACTCATCTAGTGGTTGGCGGCACCCCCTTTTAGAATCCAACGAAACTTTGTGGGTGTGTAGACAATGTTCTTTTAAGCGACTTTACATACCTTGTTTTTTTTAAATTTATCTAGACTGCCATTTGAAACGGGCTTAACTTTTATGATCCATTCTTTTTTTCTAAATCAACATAACTTAAAAAGGACAAGACTTACAAAAACGTGATGTATGCGTGACTTTTAGAATACCGTTTTAACTTTTATGAAAATTATTGTAAAAATTGTAAAATCGATTCTTACACGCAAAAAAATATTTTTAAATTTAAAGTTAATTTGCAAAAAATGGCTATCTTATAATTGGACGACTTTTTTCTTTATACAAGCAATATAATTGTCTAAAAGTTCGCCATACATTGCGAGATGGGCACTTTTAAGGAATATTTTTTTTTTCTAACAACATTTTTTTCATGTTCTATTTTTACCGTGTATCGAACCAACTTGTCCTATAATTTGGTCCTAAGAATCTCACAGAAGCCATTTAAATTTTATTATAATGACAATTTTGATTATTTAAGGATTTTTGAATGCTTGAAAAATCAAGGCTACCATTTGGAAAGGGCTTATTTTTCATTTTTTTTTAAACTTATTTACTGTAAACTTTATTTTTAAACTTCAGTGATACAGGTAAACCTCGATAGTACGTACATCAACTTTCTTACTTCAAATCACAATTGCATAAAAACTACTGGTTGTATCTGAAATCTAATACAACCAGAGAAAGAAGCATCCTTCTGCTCTTTCTTTCGGTTGTACTGGATTTCAATACCATATGTAGTTGTTGTGCAATTGTGATTTGAATTGATAAAGTTGATGTACATACTATCGAGGTATACCTGTAATACAATTGGTTGAACCTATTTGTTACCAAAAACTTTAAACACCATTTAATGATTAACTCTGACAATGTTGTGAAACCTGTAATACAGTACATTTTATCACTTAAGGTGACCGTTTCAGCGGGGCGAAATCATAAGTCTTTAAATTATTTGATGAGGAAAATCTGTGAAAACCAAAATTTCACGCACGACAGTTTCTAGCTATTATCAATACCTCTCATATGGTGCAAAGAAATTCTCGAAATATTTTGTAAATTTTGAGTCTTATCAAATTTGGTGACAGAACTTCAGGTTTTTCCTGCCTCTCCAGAATAAGAGCAAATCAGAGATCGAAATTATCGCTCAGCTGGGTGAAAACCATGCTCTCTCTCAAACAGGTTTTCGATGAGTAGCGAACTGTTCACATTGTCATCTCTCCTTTTTCGCCGATAATTCATTATCCTCTCACTTGCATATGCGAAAATATCTCTCTCCACAATTCAACGAACATTTGTTCTCATGTCACATTTTTCACTGAAAACATGCTAAGATCGCAAACGAGGAGCAAAACCCTAAAATAAGGCCAAGTTGGTGCACACTGGTACTGCCATGGACCATCATTATAGAATTATAATGTCAGAATAAAACAAGCATAAAGACGGGTGCATTTTCAGGTGTCAAAAAGTAAGTGAAAAATAATTATCGGCATCTATGATTCACCGAAAAAGAAACGATTTATCAGCTACTCATGCTCTCCGAAAATTCTAAATCGCCGTTGCTTTTCTCGCGAAAACTGCTGTGAGCGTATAATAGTCTCTCGCTTCTCACAATTTCATTTGCTTCTCAAGCGGGTGAGAAAGGACGTTTTTCTTCTCAAGTAGGCGAAAATTTCGGTCTCTGGAGCAAATATTATCTTAGCTCACTTTGTGAATTACTTTCAAAATCAGCGTGGTATGCATGCAAACATTGAAAGTAATAAAACAATTTCAGTTTGATCATCTTTGAGAACCATGCTGAGAACCAACTGGCTCTCCAGAAGATCCGGAACATCCGTAAAAGTGGCCAGTTCTTGGAAGGAGCCCCGAAAGGACTTTTTTTTGCAATCAACATTTAGTTTATAAAAGTAGAATGAACTTCAATTCGTGGTCTCAAGATATCCCTTCAGTTGTCATATGGTGGCCACCCGAAAGATCCGAACATCCGTAAAAATGGCTGCTCTTGGAATTAGTCCCAAGAGGACGATTTTTTGCAATCATTATTTAGTTTATGAAAGTAAAATGAATTTCAATTTGTGGTCTGAATATATCCCTTCAGTGGTCATATGGTGGCCACCCGGATGACCTGGAACGTCCTGTAAAATTGCCAGTTTTGAAGTAGTCCCAAGAGGACGATTTTTTTGCAATCATTATTTGGTTTATAAAAGTAAAATGAACTACAATTTGTGGTCTGTAGATATCCCTTTAGTGGTCATATGGTGGCCACCCGGAAGATCCGGATCATCCGTAAAATTGCAGTTCTTGGAAGTAGTCCCAAGAGGACGATTTTTTTTGCAATCATTATTTGGTTTATAAAAGTAAAATGAACTACAATTTGTGGTCTCAAGATATCCCTTCAGTGGTCATATGGTGGCCACCCGGAAGATCCGGAACGTCCGTAAAAATTGCCAGTTCTTGGAAGTAGTCCCAAGAGGACGATTTTTTTGCAATCATTATTTGGTTTAGAAAAGTAAAATGAACTACCGTGCAGCATCAATATCCGGACAATTAAGCTGCTCACATTATGAATATGCCCCGTTAATAATAATATCGTAGCATAATGATGAATGCTTTTCGCTGTCATCAAGTGAAGTAATTAACCCTGATGTAGGACACGTATTTTGAGCTTAAACTATAATTAAATCCACTGAAATGTAAAAAATAATTTTGCTTGTCATGTTCATAAATCCGGACACTCTGAAGGAATTGAATCAAAATCCGGACACTTTTGAATCGTTATCCGGACAGGCAAAATTATCTCAATTCTATCATTTTTATATCTTTAAAATGTAAAGGGTAAATAATAGATTCGTTTATTTAATGAAAAAGTAGCTTATAATATATTAGAATATATTTGATGAAGCATAAATACACCAAATATTATAGCGCATAATTAACATATTTCTGCAACTCATGCAGCATTGCCACACACTACCAAAATCTCGGTAAATTTCTGTCCCTTGAGACCGACACATGCAAGCGTCCTTTAGCGCATAAGAATGTGTTGAAAGAGATGAGAAAATAAATTCAACCGAACACATCTTTGTCGAATTGCGTATGTGTCATGTTTCAGGAGAAATAATTTCACACGAAATCTTTCTTTACGTTCCCCGACTATTTACAAACATGGATTAGGTCTCGTGTAAAATTCATAATTTCTTAGTGTGCAGCAGTAGGTATTTCACTAAGATAGGTACCATTCGTTGCATATTTTATACATCCGTCTTGCCACAGATAAAGTATTTTGATGAATGTTTGACGCACATTTATCCCATGTTACTTTGTAAATTCAAATTATCGATATCGCAATTTTTTTTTCAAGATTTTGAACTGCTGAGTAATTCGGTAAAACATTTAAATGACCGTTACCCATGAGATATTAACACAGAGTCTGTTCCACAATTATTATTCTTTTAATTTTTCACTGATTTTTAATCGTTTATTGAACAATCCGGTAGTCAAAATTTACCGAATATCGGAGGCCTAAATTAGACAACTGACAAATCAACCGATTTTTCTACGTGGTAGTCTCCCATACATAATTTGTAAGCCTTTACAAAATTTGACGAGGGTGACGAAAGGTTAATAAATTGATAAATTTTTGCGAAACGGAAAGTTTTTCGTTCAATATCTGGAAAAATGTAGTTGCACACTCTGAAGGACGTGGATTGGATGGAGATTTATCGATCACTACCGATCCTCGCTGGATATTTTTCACCAATGCCGAGGGTGCAGATTGTGGAATTGGAAGGCTTTTGTAGTTTGAGGTGAACGGGAATTGCGTTTGAGGTGAACGGGAATAGACCACACTTTCGGAATCCATTAATCAACGCATCTGTTTTACCGGTCATATTAGCAAGGGTTTTTTCAAGCAAAGGTGCAAAATCAGGACGGGTTATCATCTCGCCTTGGTGTTCGAATCGCCACATTTTCAACTGGTCTTGCCAAACAGATTTCATTGGGGCAAAAAAGCTACATCCAACGGCTGCATGAAATAGGTGGCATTGGGCAGTAAAGATACAAGGATTATACCTTTCTCTCGGCAACCATTAATTGTCTCGAATTTGGCGTGAAAAGAATGTCCATCTACAAAAAGAATGATGGAAAACGCTAACTTTCTTTCGACGGTCCATGGATAAAAGACTTTGACGATAAAATCATAAAATGCCTGTGTGTTCATCCAGCCAGAATCGGTATGGTCAATTCCCCATCTTTTGGGAACACTTCTTAAAACTCTTGATGGAATCCGTGATTTATAGGGAAACAGAACTAACGGAGGATGCAATTCACCTGACGTTGCAGAAATCGTCTAACCCATCCTTGGCCAGGAAGGCCATTTTTAAACACGCCTGACCTACCAAGAAATTTTATGGCGTCCCCTACCTGCAGCAGCAATATTTTCTCGGTGACCGGATATCCTGCCTCAGCACTTGCAAACAAGTAATCGTATACAATTTGCTCTTCATCATTTGAAAGCACAGTTTGAATACCCTTCCGATTACCTGCGTATCTGGATTTCACCTTATCTTCTAACGTACTTTTCGGGATTACAAATTTTCTGGCGGTTCCACGGATCGACCCTCCGCCCTGCACCGCGGTCACTGCTTGGTTGAATATTTCATCGCGCATTTTCCATAAAATATATAGATACCTTTATAGTCCCAAAAGCTTTAGGTCACTTCAATAGAGCGTCCGGATTTAAAAACAGCTTGAAATTTTGGTTTAAAATCCGGACAGTGTATTTAATCAAACAAATACAATCTATATTAACTAATTAATAAATGACACTTCTTAAACTTATCAAAACACACCTTTTCCATCAGTACAAAGTAACACCAATTGATCGTCTTGTGATTGAAACACATAAAACTCTAAAATTCAAAAGCACTATTTTTAATAATCCGCTAACACTCGCAGCAAAAAGACACTGTTTGACAGTACCCGGTACGTTTGGATGTTTTAAAATTATCTGTTATGGCCTACTACGACAATTATTTTTTCTAAAACGATCTATGATATATTTAAAAGATCCTGTATGTAATTGCATCTCAAAAATTGTATAAATTACCTTCTAATTTAGATAAATTGGTGGAGGTGTCCGGATATTGATACCGTCCGGATTTTGATGCAGCACGGTACAATTTGTGGTCTCAAGATATTCCTTCAGTGGTCATATGATCTTAGGTAAAGATTTGAATGAAGTACATTATTTCTACCCACATAATTTATTTTTTAAACAAGGCGACATATTGACAGTAATCGTAGGTACATCAGCAGTTGATTGTATATTATGATATGAATTTTTGCGTGAAAAATTCCAAAGAAATCTCCATAGCAGTTGGTAAAAATTAGTTTGGTATGGATCCAGACGATGCCGATAGAGGGACGCTTCGATAACATGATGATGTAGTTGAAAGAGAAGTTCAATTCACCTATTACAACAAGAAGTGTCCAATTAAAAGTTTGATCGGTACTTCCCAAGTCATGGTCAGTGAATAAAATCGTTAGTGAGAGCTCAGGGTATTATTTGTACTTTGAAGCATGAAGTGGTCATGAATTAAGTGATGACGATAGGCAAAAAGTTTTACAATTCTTCGACAGCGATAAAATTAGTAGGACTATGCCAGGAACTAAAGATTATGTTTCTGAAATCCAGAATGGTAAGAGAGAACATGTACAGAAGCGTTTATTAATGATGTCCTTGAAAGAAGCATACATTATTTTTAAAGAAAATGCAAAGACCTTACAATAGGATTTACATTTTATTCAGTGAGCTCAGACCTAAACATTGCATACTTCTGGATAGTACAGGCATAGACACATAATGTATGTATTTGCACTATTCATGAAAATGTTGATCAACAAAAAGAAATAATTGACAAAATTCTTTGC
Organism: Aedes japonicus; assembly: GCA_034211315.2. Taxonomy (NCBI): domain Eukaryota; kingdom Metazoa; phylum Arthropoda; class Insecta; order Diptera; family Culicidae; genus Aedes; species Aedes japonicus. Next base: position 113,401 of record JASCZW010000884.1, on the reverse strand, counting down.
AGTATCCCAATAAGAACATATTTCCGTGCACGTCAGAAATGTATTTTTACAGAAGGTATCGAGAAAGAACTTTCATCAGTATTAGAATGGGATGGCAAAGAAGATGTTGTTTTCAGCAATGGCTAACAACTGATCGTTGTAATTGAAAAAAATGGTAGGCTACTTACTCATGATTTTATTTATAAGGAACCATGTTCTTTTCAGCAAAACAAAAAAGATTCCTCAAAAGAGGGCGAAATAATTGTAATTTGTTATTTTTCAGAAAATTATTCAAGCAACTATACACCCTTTTGAAGTATATTACAAGATGGACAATAAATTGGAAAACAACTGCTTTATCATAATATCTGAAGTATCAACTCTTGACTTGTTCGTATCAAAATTGCTTTATTTCATTAAACAAAATTCAATATATTGCTCAAACATTATTTTCATGTCAGATGGAGCAGCGGCCCATTATAAGAACAAAATGAACTTAACCAGCTTGTGCAATTTCAAGTTCATGTATGGATTGGAAGCAGAATGGTACTCCTTTGCAACGTCTCATGGGAAAGGGCCATGTGATGCTATTGCTGGTACCTTCAAGCGAATGGCAAAAAACTTAAGCCCTTTTCAGATGGTAGTCTGGATAAATTTTGAAAAAAAACAAAGTATGCAAAGTTGCTTGCTATACCCACAAAATTTCATTGGTTCTGAGAGGGTGCTGCCAACCGCGAAGACGAGTTGATGTGAAATTCTCCCATGGTGCACAGCTTATCATAGTAGAAAAATTACCTTTATCAGAATTAGTTTTGATCGAAATTTATACTAATGGGTCATTACTCGAAGTGTACTCGAAGTGTCTACAGCCCTTGTAGTTACACTTTTTATGTTTTGGTTGTTGTTGTATTTTTCTTCGAGCTATGTTCCACAACTATTGTGTCTTAAAAAGCTGATTGGTTCCATCAGTCTATAAGATTATTACGTAGATATCCTTGTGATCATAAACACGAAATGCGTCTCATATTAAAAAGATAAATCAAGTTCTGTCTCCAAAAACACTACGTTTAGATGAGTAAATATAATTATTTTATTTTAAAATCGTACAAAAAACCCAAAAATTGTCCCTCAATTTAATGAGATCTACAGAATGATTTCTAACGCGGTAAACTTTTATCTTCCAAAATACTGACGCATCCAAATCTCGAAGGAGTTCCAAAGCTTTTCGAAGAGAAAGGTAAATAGTTGAATTTCATCAAACAGTAGAACTTGGTGAGTGCGTTCCAATTTTGAAAAGTGTGTTCAAACTTAAGCCGTTTTCGATGTTGATTTTCGATCTTTTGTCTCTGTTAGCATATTAAATAAACTTGGGGAGTTCGTTCCAATTTTTAAAAATTTGATCTTGATGATTTTCAATATTTTGTTTCTGTAAGCATATTAAATCAAATATAAGAAAAACGCTAAAAAGTGAAAACTTTTCTTTCAATCAACACAGCATACATTTATTTGTTATTATTATCAACAGACACAATGTGGTCCTAATGATAGTTCCTAAGAATATCTAAAAACTTAATTCTAATTCTTTGGCGAGGCAGGTGAAAGTCAAATCCAGTTGACACTCGATTGAATGCACGTTGTAAACCGACAAGAGCTCCGTTGGCGCCATAGTTTGTTCGACGAAATGGTGTTCGAAGAAAAATGTTGTTGCGAAGTGCACGAGAACGCACATGGATGTTGATTTGATTAAGGAGCATCGGACAGTCAATTTTTGCCATGAAAGATCGGCAACCAACATGACGCGCGATAGATCTCTCCCTCACTGCTAGTGTGTCAAGGCCAATGAGTTGCATGCGGTGTGTATATCTAGGCAGCTCGCGTGGATTATTCCATGGTAAGCGACGGAGAGCAAATTACACGAACCTTCGCTGCACTGCCTCGATTCTTTCAACGCCATTAAGATAGTGCGGGTTCTATACTGCTGAACAATACTCCACCGTGGATCGCACCAGCGAACAGTAGAGACTCTTTAAGCAATATACATTCGTAAAGTCCTTTGCCATTCTCATGATGAATCCCAAACTGCGGTTTGCTTTGGAAACAATGTAGCTAATATGCTCCTTGTACGTAAGTCCCGCATCGAGAAAACTCCTAGATCCTACACGCACGATTCCACGTTTAATAATGCTGCCGTCAAGGTGGTAGTCGAACATTATCGGTTTCTTCTTCCTTGTGAAAGAAACAACGGAGCACTTGGTTGGATTCAACACCATCCTGTTTTGTGTTGCACCACGAAGCGAAACTATCAAGTTGTCGTTGAAGAAACCATGCGATTGGATGGACTTTACCTGATTATAAATTTTCATGTCATCAGCAAAAGATAACCTCGGGCCTCCATGCAAAGATTCACGTCGTTGAAGTACAACAAGAAGACAAGGGCCCAAGATGACTTCCGTGGGGAATACCGGATGTGACAAGGAATTCACCAGATGTGCAGTCATCAATCCTAACATAGATGTCGTTCTGTTAGGTACGAATGGAACCAACGTAAAACACTGCCTCCAAAGCCCAGTCGCTCAAGTTTCGCTAATGCAATGCGATGGTTGATCTTATCGAAAGCTGAAGATAAGTCAGTATAAATTGTATCCATTTGGAAGCCACTTACATAACATCTGTTGCATATTTTGTGAACGTCAAAGGTTTGTTGTCGTAGATCGCTTAGGCATGAACCTGCTGTGTATCGGCTATATATTGCTTGCAATGATTGAAGACTGGGTCTAGAACTCACCAACTCAAAAAGCTTCGCTACAGCATTCAATGCAGATATTCCTCTGTAGTTGTCGGCGTTGTGCTTGTCGCCTTTTTGAAAACTGGAAACATGTAGGCCGATTTCCAGAGCGAGGGAAATGTTCAAGTTGCTAGAGAGAGTTCGAACAAGTGACGCAGAGGTGCTAGTATGCCAGCACAGCACTTTTGTAAATAACTGCAGGGATACCATCTGGACCAACCGATGTTGATGATTTCATTTTAGAGATAGCACAACGGATCATTGAATCATCAATATTGATGGTGTTTGACGGATCACAATTCCATAGTCTATTAGTTGCCATAGAAATTGTTTCAAAGTATCCCGACCAGAAGGGCTTAAAAATAACATAAAAATAACAAAATTATAGCAAACCTTCTTACAATTAACTGATTAGGATATAAATGCGTTAAAGTCGTTTTCATCAGGATGATTTGATAACATACTTAGAACAAATTAAGATAAAACAACCCGCGAATCTGCGTAAAGCAATAAACTAATTCTAACACTAGCTGATATGATTTTCCTACATCATAACAAAACTGTTACAAAATTTGTTTTATTTATGTTATATCTATATCATAGTTTGCTACAAATTTGTTACGTCTTGAGGATTTTTTTTTACAATATCTGCTCCACTAACTACATCCGCGATCTAAATTCCAACACTTTCTGTTCTAAAAACAGCGTAACTGAATAACAAGACTTGAAATAATTTGGTTGTTTACTTTTAATCGGGATTCGCTGATATTTACAACACAATCAAGGAAGATATTCATAACTGTACGCGTATCGTCAGCTCATATTAAAAACTAGAGCAAACAGCAACCTGCATTTGCATCGATAGTTCATTTGTGAAAATGAATACGTAGTGATTGCGTCATGTTTAAGGTGATATGGTCTCAATTAATCGAAGAAAAAACTAAAAGAACTGACTGCCCATTCGTCCAATGAACTGGTTGAACAGACGAACCTAGTGTATCGTATACGATAAAGATGTTAAGAAAGACCAATACACCGTCTACAAATTATAAAAATGAGTTTCTGTCTGTCTGTCTGAACCGTATAGACTCGGAGACTACTGTACCGATCGACGTGAAAACTTATAAGCAGGGGTTTTTGGGGCCGTGGAGGGTTCTTATGATAGTGAGGGACCCCTCATACAAATGAAACACAAGTTTCTGCATAACTCAAGCAAATAGAAACAAATTTGGTAGGTGGAGCTTTTTGAAAGTAAAATTATTTCCTAGGTGACTCTAGATCGCCCTTTTTGAAAGGTTGGAGGAGGGGGGGGTCTACCATACGAATGCATAACTCAAGCAAATAAAAACAAATTTGGCAGGTGGAGCTTTTTGAAAGTAAGAATTGTTCCTAGATGACTCTAGATCACTTCCCTTTTTGAAAGGTTGGAGGGAGGGGGGGTCTACCATACGAATAAAACACAAATTTCTGCATAACTCGAGAAGTAATCAAGCAAATGGAACCAGCAACAGAAAGCAAGATATGTTTCAATAGTGGTTTAAAACCCCTCCGTCCTTTGAAAGGAGGGGGGGCTTCCATACAAATGAAACACCAATTTCTGCATAATTCTAGAAATAATCAAGCAAATTGAACCAAATTAGGCAGGTGGAGGTTTTTTAAGGCAAAAAAGGTTTCTATGGTGGTTTGAGACCCCTCCTCTCTATGGAAGAGGGGGGGGGGATCCCATACAAATGAAACACAAATTTCTGCATAACTCGAAAAAATTAAGCAAATGGAACGAACGTAAACAGTGTTTCTAAATTGACTTGAGACATATATTTCTGCTCAAGTCGAGAGCTAATTAAGCAAATACAACAAAATTTGGTATGTGGAGGTTTTTGAAGGCGAAAAATGTTTTCATGGTGGTTCGAGACCCCTCCCGCCTCTACAAATGAAGGCTCCCTTGCAAATGTAAAACAAATTTCTGCATAACTCAAGAACTAATCAAGCAAATGGTACCAAATTCCGCATGAGCGGATTTTTCATGGCAAGACATTTCTATGGTTGTCCACACACACACACATACACACACACACCCACACACACACACACACACACACACACACACACACACACACACACCCACACACACACACACACACTTTCAGAGCTAGCAAATCTAGTTTTACGGCACTCTGCCCTAAGATTCAGGAAGAAGCATAAAGCTCGATTCAAAGTAAATCTGGACGCACGGTTCAATACACCACCGCGTTCCTGGTGGTTGTAAAAAAAGTTTGACAGGCATTTCATGTTATATTAACGAAGAAATTGGTTAAAAGTTGTTCTCGATTGCTCAAACATCTAGAGAATCCTTCGTGGTCTGTCTCAAAAATAGCAAAAGTGTTAAAATTCCCTAAGTCAACGGTGTGTCTTGTAATCAAACGTTACAAGGATATTCTGAGTGTAGATAGAGCACAGCACATCTATCATAAAAGTGACACTAGGGACAACGAGCTGAGGAGAAAGGTGTTGAGGTACGTGAAAGGGAACCCAGGTGTCTCCATACCTGATTTGGCAAAGAAATACGATTCCAACTTTTCCACCGTGCGTAACATCCTCTTCCAAGAAAAGAATGTAAGTCTTTTGTGGCGAGTGAACATTCGAATCGATCCCTGAAACAAAATTTTGTGGCCAAAAAGCGAGCATGAGAACTATACGAACAAGTTTTGACGAAATTTGATGGCTGTATTCATCCATTAGCGAAACATATGTTAAAATGGATTATAAACAAATCCCTGGACGAAAATTTTACCTTGCAACTGGTCGTGGGGATGTCCCTTCCCTAAATTCGTTTTTGCTGATAAGTTTGCTTTAAAACTAATGATATGTCAAGGAGTCTGCAGTTGTGGCCTTAAAACCAAGGTTTTCATCAATCGCCCTGAGTTCAGACCGATCGAAAAATATTGGGCAATTGTTCAGCGAAACTTAGAGCATGCGGTATAGAAGTAACAAATGAACAAAAAATGCGATTAATGTGGAATAAGTTCACCGGTACAGTGTCACCAGCGACTGTGCAGATCATGATGGCATCGATCACAAGTAAAGTACGACAGTTCGTTCGAAACGGTGAAATGTAATAACTTTTTATAACTCGTTTGAAAGCTGAGTACCCCTTTGTTTGACCTTTTGATCAACCGTGTATGTTGTTTAATTCTTGAGTTGTGATCACTTGGATGCGTCCAAATTTGCTTTGAATCGGGCTTTACAAAACTTATCTTTTGACAGATTTTTCTATTTCGCCTGTGACTTACAGACTTCTTTCAGCGTTGAGTGCTCTTCTTGGACATCTGACTCGACACTGATGAAGTTTGTTAAACATCCGTGCCCAGAATTGTGAACAAACACCATCGTGCACTGAAGCACACAATCGGAACTAGTTCAATCTTGGGAACGTGAACTAGCTCACGTTTCGGTATTGTTTTTGGAAACAGTTGAATTTCCCTGTCAGCGTGTTGTTATTTTCCAGACGGTCTGATAGAGAGCCATTACGAGGAGGACCCAAAAAACAGCAATAAGAGATGGAAACTGACGAATACGCGTAAAACGATTGAAAGAATTCAGGAATATTATTTCATATAGACACCTTTTAACAAAATTGAGTTCGGCTCCGTAATTTTCTTCTGGAGTTTTGAGCCTGCTTTTTAAAAAATCACCAAAAATATGAGTGTTCAAAGATGCTTAAACCCAAACTGAATGTCTCAGCTGTGTATCAGTGTATCAGGTCAATAAATAGTGATGGGTTAGATCAAGGATATAACCACAAGGTTCGCGTAGAACTGACGTTGGTTTAAATAGTTCTATAATTTGCTTTGACGCATCATCTACATGGACATTATAAACAGCAGTTGAGACAAAATTAAATGATTTCATAAGGACGTATGCATGCTTTCAGTGGCCCAAAATTTTATCATTACATTGGATGGAAAGCGGTAACTGTCTGATTAACCGGTCTTTGAAGACTCTATCGGACTGTGGCGGGACAAAGCCCGGTACGAACCAAAAGCTGAGAGGTCGTGTCGAAAATTGAAATCAGCTCGGATCACCTCGCGTGCTATATACTACACGGTCAGCCATTTTCACTCACTTTTGAGTCATTTTTGACTCACTATCGTCAAAAGTTGAGTCATTCAAATTTGAGTACATGTAACTGGAATTGACAAGTCGATAACAAAATATCCATCTATTGAGTCGTTTCATGTTATACTTTACTCTTAAATTTAGGGACCTCTACTAATGACAGAAGTGAATCCAAAACGCCTCAAAACTGAGTTCAAACGGCTGGCCATATAGCGTTGATAGCGTAGCCTTGAATGAAGAGAGGCACGAAAATACAGTACGAAGCAAAATTCAAAAGAGGGGACGAGCCTCAGTTATAAAATCAGACACCGGCAACAAAGCAAAATAATTTTGCAGCTGAGGGGTGTGGCTATTTCTGTATTCATCATGGAATGAAACTAAATGAAAAAAAAAGAAAAGACAATTTGAACCATTTGTTACCTGTTTTTGAAGACCCGGATAGGGAAACACATATTTTCAACCTTTTCATACGGAGATTTGTCTGGGAGCAAGAGTAGGTTATTTTTAAGGAAAAAGTTGAACTAATTATATTAATAGCACTTAATTGTTATTTCAATGCAAACAATTTGAAGGTTTTTCTGATCATATGGTGTATAAATCAAGTCGTTGTCTTCAGTTAACCGAGAGTTATTAGTGTTTAAAAACCTTTCACTTTAGCGTAACTCTATCATTTTTCAAAATTTGGAATTACACCCGGTATAGAAAAGACAAACGTCGTCCAACAACTCGGACCAAACTTCCCCAATACATCAACGCATCGAACGCCAAAATTCAATAAACGGTTCAGCGCAAGCGAATCGGAAAGGTCTCACCCGCCTAATTTATGATGTCAGGCCGGAGAAGAGTGATGAAACCAACAGTTTGACCTACCAGGAAGCTTCCCTCGTACATAGTGTCCCGTTTGTTATCTGTTCGTTCAACCTTTTCCCTCCACCTCCCGTCCATAAGAATAAAGATAAAGTCATACATAAATGTTTTATTGTTTTTTTCGCCGAATATATCTGCTGCCGCCCGCCGTGGGATCTTGAAATGACCCATTTGAAGATTTTTATCACTATCATTTTGCGAGACGAGTCAAAATCCTAGAGTAGCAACTGGAGATTAATGACTGTGAGTTGGTCCGTCCATAAACACGTCGTCGCCAGCCCTGCATAACCCGTAAAATCCAAGCCTGCGAAAAGGGGGACATCAAAAATGCGTGTCATTTTTATGGCACTGGTGGAAAGTATGATGGCATACTGACGTGTGTTGTTACACTTAGCATTGGGGTGGTTTGGAGTAACTTTGCGAAGGTTATTGAAAATAAAGTTCGGCTAATTTTTTTGATGACGAAGCACAAGGCAGCCATCAATATTTTTTTTATCGACGCATATTTCGAAAATCCACTCGAAATAGCTTTGCTTTCCACCAACCGATTGGAATACAGCGTAAAATAAGCACAACTTCTAATGAGCACCGCCCGTCATTAACTTCGAACTCATCGTCGTCGCCGTCGTTGTCGTCACCAACCTATTAAGATTCATTAGCACTATGTAAACAGTGACAACGACTCACGTCGTCGGTTTCGTCTCCATCCACTTCAGCCTCCCTCGTATTGTCAACGGCAAACGCTCTGATCTACTGCACATATCTATCTATGTATCAGCTTTAGATAATGTCGCAGTCTCCAATAGGGGGAGAGCCTGACATTTTCCTTCAACGAGGAATGTTGAAAACCCACCGCCGCGCAATGACGACGACGACGTCGACGTTTGTCAATTTGACAATCATTTTAATTTATAATTTCAACGACAATCAACGACAGTGACGACGACATCATCATTGCTGTGGCTCAAGTTGCCTGCCTGTTAACGATCGAAGGGAGCCCGCGGAGAGGGAGGATACGACATTCTTGTAATCAAATCTTCAAAGAAGCGCACCCGGTGCGGTTTCAAGTTTGCATTTGGCAAGACCCTACTGTTGTTGTTTTGCCCTCCCCTGGAACTATGGCCACGAAGGGAAAGAAAAGAATGAAATCCTACGACCCGGATTTACATGAGAATCTCCTGTAGCTGCTGGTTCTCCTCAAATACGCGAGCGTTATCATAACAATTTGTGTATGCATGCATACATTAGCATTGATTACTCGCCATGACAACCGCGTCGAAAGCAGCGGCGGGTACAACAGCAGGCTAGATGTCATATTCTATCGCGCTGTCATGTCAGTCGTCGTTTCTTCAAGTGAATGGGATAAGGTAGCATACATTCTAACCACCACAACCAACGTTAGGAACATCGGAGAATTGAATGTACGTATATGCGCCGGGAGAACGGGTGGATCGGGAGTGACGGCTCCTCTTCTGCCAGAGTGTTAACGAGATTCAGGAATTTCGCGAGAACAAAGGAACATCGACTTGAAGCGACTTGAAGCTTTGATTTTTTACGAGAACATTGACAGGCGCCAATGAGGAGGGTGGATGCAATTAGAAGCATATGTGCCAACCGGGAGTGGTAGATGCTTCTCGCTTAATTGTATTGACAATGTAATCAGTGAGGTTAGTTTTAATATCATCATGTTCAAAAATATCTGACTTTCATATGATTGATCATAAGAGAGGAAACAATAAAGCATTAACATGATTACAGGTGCTGCTAAGCGTATTTTGAAAACCTAAGTGCATATTCTGAATATTGCGATCACGTTTCATTCATCCATCATCCAATTTTGTTAGACACGAATGCCAGTAGTAAAGTGGTAAAGTGTCTATAATAAAGTATAATAATATTAATAATCATCCAATTTTATAGTTTCTGAGAAGAAGCAGCTCGTAGAGCTGCTTAGTGATTCGAAGATATTAAGATAAATCTGGGCTTCATGATCTGGGCTTAGGGAAGATGGTGTTAACTATATTCTAATATGTTGTCATGGGCAATGAATATCATTATGATCATATGAATGATTTTTGTATGGACTGCTTCTTCGGTTCGTCAGTGATTATCTCTTTAATTTCATTGAAAAAAATGCGAAAATTTTGAGAAGTTTCCTCATGTACTTCTTGGAAGTCACTCCTGATGTTCTCGGAAATTTACATCTAACAACCCAACCTAACCTTCCAGAAACATTTGGAACCTTTTTTTTTCCCGAACTTAGTTACTTTCTTAACTTCTGAAAAGTCTCATCCTGAGCTGCGGAGAAAATTTCTCCAAAACATTAAGAATGTTTTCTTCAAGAATTTCTAGGAAAATCTTCTCAAATTTGTTGGAAGTTTCTTTTTGAACTTTTGAGAAGTCCTCTTCTAAACTTTAGGGAAGTTTGTTCCTGAATTTCTGCGAAATTCTAGCTTGAGCTACTAGGAAGTACCCCCTATATTTCTTACAGTTTTTATCAGAAATGTCTACCTGAACTTCGAGAAAACCTTCAGAAACTTCACGGAAGCTCTCTAACACTTCTGGTTAGCTCCTACTAAACTGTTCGGAAGTTTCTTGCGGAACTCCTCTTCTGAAGTCCTAATTTTTGCTGCTGATGTTCTCGGAAGTACACATCTAACAACCCAAACTTCTGATAAGTGTCATTCTGAACTGCGGAGAAAATTTCTCCAAAAATATGGGAAAGTTTTCTCCAGAATTTCTTGGAAAACCTTGCTAATTTTTTTCGGATATTTCTTTTTGAACTCTTCTGAACATTTAGGAAATATCCACCTGAACTTGTAGAAATACCTGAACTTCGAGAAAACCTCATTCTGACATTTTGGAATGTTCGATTCTGAAGTTCAGGGAAGCTCTCTAACACTTCTGGGTAGTTCCAACTAAACTGTTGGGAAGTTTCTTGCGGAACTCCTGGGAAGTCCTCTCCTGAATTCTTGAAGTTTTTGAGAAGTTCCTTTTTGAGATTATAGGTAGTGTCCTCTCTGGTAATTTTTTCATGAAATTCGGGTTCAGATAAGTCTCATCTTGAACTCCGAGGAAACTTTTTTACCGAAACTTTGGGAAAGTGCTCTCAATAATTTCTAGAAAAACGTCATTATAAAGGGTGTTCCGATCAAAATTTGGTCAAACAGTAATGTGTGTGAGTCGATCAAAGTTTTTATCGAATGCGAATTGCCGGGTCTTGTCCACTTTATTCACCGCCGAACGCCAGTTTGCCTTGAACTGTTTCTCGCTCATAACAGCTTTTTGAGTCCTCTTAAGGTTCCGCTAGACGATGGCCTAATATTGTTCGATTGGGCGGAGCTCTGGCGTGTTGGGAGGGTTCTTGTCCTTGGGCACCGCATGAACTTTGTTGGCAGCATACCACTCCATGGCCTTTTTTCTGATTATTACTTCAGTAATTAAAAACCATAGTTTGATTACTGAAGTAATAATCTTAAAATCAAAATAGAGGCATGATGTATACACACACGTTTTCAAAATGAGGAGTGTATAACTTTTTTTTAATGCTGGATGAAAGGGGATGTGTCAAGTTAAAGTCGACCAAATTTCGATCGTAACACCCTTTATTTGTTCGAAGTTTTTTCCTGAACAATAGTGCCACAAATTGTTAGCAATAGTAAGTTGGCATTCCCACTCTCCCCATCCAAAGTGCTTCAATCGGGTGCCCTGATGGTCCCTCCCATTCCCATGTAATATTTGTATAATAGTATGCAAATGAAAAATTCTACAAGCATTCGTATCTATAATATATGATCTTCATTAGGTTGATCATGAAATGCAAGAAATATTGTAAGGTGTTAATTATAGAGTTCTGTGGTTCCGCACTCAACCACGTGCACGAAAATCTTGATCTGAGGTGTCCGGAAAAAAGTTTGTTACATCTATTAAAATTTTACATAACTAACATTTATGCAGTTTAATTTACTGTTGCCATGGTCACTATTTGTAGCTTGATGCTGATTTTATAACAGCAATCCACTTTAATTTTTGCAGTACTAATAGCTATAAAAAACAATAAGTAATGTACTATAATTGTTATGTTTGTATCCTCCGCACGTGGAGTAATGATTATGATGCAGAAGGAGATGTTCGCTCATCATCATCATGCCCCAAGAGTGGACAGTAATGTTTGCTAGAAATGAAAGATATGAAGAGAAAGTGTTGATAGTTCCGTCAGTGTATGGCAGTTTGTGAAAATTGAATAGTTTGAATTGAAAAGTTCGAATTGAATCGAAATATTTGCAATTCAATGCCAAAGAGTTGCATGAATCCATTCCTGCAATACGATTCCACACAATTAACGACACATCCATTCAGGAATAAGCCAGTAACGATCATAATTCTCAGCTACATTAATTTATTTACGCCTCAGGCAAAAAGCATCAGGCTTAACAGCTAAAATGTACTTGTGGCCCGAAGAAAATTTACAGAAATGTCATGACATTTTACCACTGCCAGTTTGCATTAAAAATGTCTTCAAAATGTGAGAACCATATTTGAAACCATTTAAGCCTTAAAAAATCAAAAATTACATATTTGCATCAGCTTAATGTGCAGCTTTTTCAATTGCCTAATTTGCTTATAGTCCAATGAAGCAAAATAGTTTCATGAAGGCGATAGAATCAACAAATATCTACACTATTATTTACCACTTAGTTAACAATATTGCTCAGAACGCTCACAGTAACAACTTTTTTGTTAGATGACGGACGAAAAAAATGACTAATAGTATGACAGAGGATTTTAACGTGGACTACGTTTCTTCTCCTCCATACACCGTTTTCACATAACCCGTTCGAAAACTCCAAGTGCTTGCAGGTCCTCTTCAAGCATTGTTCACGTCTCATACCCGTAGAGAACTACCTGTCTTATCAACGTTTTGTACATGATACACTTTGTACGGGGGTGAGGTTTGCCAGACCTCATGGTCTTGTGAAATGGGAAGTCCATAGTAGGCATGACTTCCGGTAATAATGCGTCTTCGAATTTCTCTGCAGCAGTTGCTATCCGACGTAACCAAAGATCCGAGGTACACTAACTCATCTACCATTTCGAACACATCTCCGTCGATCGTCACAGTTCAGCCTAAGTATGCAAGCTCTATCACGCTCGATACCTCCATCCAACAGATACTTAGTCTTTGACGCATTCACCTTCAGTCCAACCTTTTCCGCTTCAGTTTTCAGCATGGTGTACTGATCAGCTACCACCTGGAACGATCTGAAGACAATGTTCATGTCGTCAGCGAAGCAGATGAACTGGTCGGATCTATTGAAAATTGTGCCCCGCATGTTGAAGTCCGCCACGTTTCTCAACACCTTCTAGCGCAATTTTATCGTAGTCCTTTGCGCGTTTTAAACGAGTCTGATAACGCATCCCCCCTAGTAGCGCATATGTTACAATTAAGTTGAGAAAACATAAATGTGCCTATGTTAGTCACATTCAAGTTGCATCAACTAATTATCATCATACTGTGCTAATTGGGAATGTACACCATCCATCGTAGCCTTGATCATTCTGGTAAGTTTCCCGGGAAAAATGTTCTCGCCCACTATAAGGCGTATGCGGCCTTGAAGTCGATGAATAGGTGGTGTGAAGGGACTTGATATTCGCGACACTTTTGGAAGATGTGCCGTAACGTAAAGATTTGGTCAGTTATCGATCGACTGATCACAAAACAGGCTTGATAACTTTCCACAAATCTGCTTGCTAGTGACAATAGACGCCGGGAGATAATCTGGGACAGCACTTTGTAGGCCGCGTTGGGAATAGTTCCACCCTTCCGGTAGCTGTTCGGTATCCCAGATCCTGACTATCAGTCGATGCTGACAAGTCACCAACTTATCCGGGCCCATTTCTATAAGTTTTGCTCCGATGCCATCCTTCTCAGCTGCCTTGTTTTTAAAGGAAGCCATCAATTCCTTAGCTTCACTTATAGTGGGAGTTGGCACGTCACCCTCGTCCACCACCCCGTTGAAGCCATTACTCCTGCTGTTTTGTTATTCCGACTCTGCGCCATTCAGATGTTCCTCGTTGTGCTGCTTCCAAGCCTTAGCGGGATGCGTTGAGATTCTTGTAGAATTCACGCGTTCATCTTGGGAACGATACAGCTGCTTCATTTCTTCGCACTCCAACTCATCATGGAGACGCTTATTATCCCAGAATAGATTAGTTTGCTGTCTTCGCTTCTGTATGTATCGGTCTAAATGTTGACGAGTTCCTTGCTGCAGCATCAACGCCTGCGTTGCATTCATCGCATCCAGAACCGTTAGACACTCTTCGTCAAACCAATAGTTCCGTCGATGTTTTGCCCGGTAACTATCTCATGACCATTATGTTCTCCTGAACACCTGCCCGACTATCCAATAAACTCACATACTATGGTAGAAATTACCAAATTGTTGGAAAATGCCATATCTACTATAGTTTCACAAGCAGATCTTCAATAATCGTAAGTGAAGTATCACATCATAATCTGTCCCCCATCGTTGCCAAGAAAGTCCCTATTCAATCCGTTCGGAAGATGAATATGTCTCAATAATGAACTAATTATTCGAATCAATATTATCGTGGCAGCAGCATCTATTGTCTCCGTCGTCCCCGCTGCTGTGAGTACGTGTAGCTTTGGAACAGATCCAACTTGCTCAACCCCGAGAAGAAGGGGGGGAAATACGAAAACATACTTCCTCCACCGTCCGGATCTGTTTGTGTTCCGATGATATACATTCGTACGAACGTTCCACGGTGTTTTCTTCTTCCAAGAAAGGCAGCATGTGTGGCATGTGTGCAGTCGGAAGGCAGCTTCTTGGCACCTTCACCAGTGTATTTATGTCTGTGAACATTGAATATGAAATTGCTTCATTTGCGATCCGCAAAATTCCCTCATATGCATACCTAATTATCGTTTTCACGACGTCGACGACGGCGACGAGGATGACTACGAAGGAGAAAGGCGCCTTTCCACCCAAAAAGACAGAAATGGGTGGAAGGCTCGAACGAGAACGTAAAATTTACATCACTACTAATTATTGTCTTATATTTTGGATCGGCTAGGAAACGAGTGGGTTTTTTTTTCGGTAGGAGAAGGATGTGTTGAGGAGATGTTTGTTCAAATTTTTAACACTGGCGCGCTTTTACACTATCAGACTAGTGATTTTATTAGCAGATAAATGAGAATTGAATTCCTCATCGCGCTTTCGACGACAGAGTCGTTCGAGTTGCAATCCAGCTGACCTTTCAGACAAGATCATTAAATTGAGAAGCAACTTGTTCACATGATATTGGAGGAAAAAAACAACCATTATTGTTGCGAAATGCGATTCAGCTATTCAGGACCTTGTAGGTCTGTCAGTAAATTCACTAATTAATCCGACTATTCACATGTCATCCTGTCTGTCTGGAAGCGGGTGCATATTTAGCAATGCTTCACTGCATCGAAAAAACATACATTCCTTGCCTTATTTTTTCCCCCTCCCCTTTGCCTCTGTCCCGATAATTGGGTCATTGACGTTCCGACCTTTTCCTCGCGCATACCATTTTTTCTATTTCGCACACCTTTTTTGTTTTCGCGGCATCTCATACGAAACCCGGGGCAACTTTGTAGCTACAAAGTCAGCTTCACCTATTTGACAGGCCCAGTAAAACGTAAACCCAGGCGTTCCATATGCTTCCCGGCGAAGTGTTATTTTTCTGCGTTACATAGAGTTCCGCAGTTAGGACGAAGGTGGGAATGTTAATTACATTTTGCCCTCTCCGGAACCCTGAATGACGACGACGGCGGCCTGTCTGTCCGACTGACTGTAGTAGCGCCGTCACCCAGTTGCTGCCGGCTGTCCACCCGTGGATATTCGTTCATTTCTACGCACTCAGCTATGGCGCGCTTTTTCTTTCCTTTCGCTGCCCTTACTAGTGTGCATACGAATAACAATCCTAGCCCTTCGGGCTTTGCATTTCCGAATGATTTTTTTTATTGCCCCTCTTTTTGCTTCTGCAGCGCGTCGTCTGTCGGTAATTATAACTAATTAAACTCTTGTTTGCAATAGTGTTGCGTCGAGGGGGGTGCTTTTTTTTTCATTTTCCTTCAGCGAAAGTGCGTTTGGTGTTGGTTTTTTGTTGAAAGAGAAAAGGGCCATGACTAATTATGAAAAGGGTATCGTGAAAAAAGAGATTAAATAATACAGCCCACCGGTAAA
The DNA here is from genome assembly GCA_034211315.2 of Aedes japonicus. Taxonomy (NCBI): domain Eukaryota; kingdom Metazoa; phylum Arthropoda; class Insecta; order Diptera; family Culicidae; genus Aedes; species Aedes japonicus. The sequence continues at coordinate 97,420 of JASCZW010000884.1, read as the reverse complement.
CTGACATCGCCGGAACAAATTTAACATTTTGCCCCACCAATATCAAGACAGAAAGTTGAAATAAGTGTTTTTTTAATATTCTTGTGAAATGCATTACTTTGCAAATCTATCAGAACAGACATACTCATATAAAATGAAGTTTCAGGATTTCAATAAAAGTTAGAAAGAAAGAAAGTCCAGGAATAAGGAAAGGTTATATATCCTTGAAAACCTTGATAAATGCAGAACTAATCTTAGTTTCCACTTGTTTAAAGGGTGTCCCACATCAAATTGCATCACGGAAAAAGAACGCTCTAGAAAATTACCCATTGCGTATTTTCTGTTGAAAATTTGGGTAGAAGTAGTTTGGAGTGTTTTGTTTCTGTTGGATTTTTATCGCTGTCAGTTTTTCGAAAATTGTATAAAATGGCGTCCCCCGAAAAGCAACGTCGCGAATTGATTTTGCGCAATCACCAGAAAAATCATCAACTTCGGAAAACAACTTGGAATCGTGCAGTCAACGGTAAGTCGTGTGATTAAACGTTACTACGAAACTCTGAGCATCGAACGGAAGGAATTCGCGAATGTATGAATGATAAAGACATTGTCCTAACTTTTCAATGTTGGGACAAAACATGATGTATCCTTATCATTGTTGCATACTCAACACAATATTGATCAATTGCAGGGCAGAAGAATCAAGATTAAAATGTTTCATAACATCCGATTGTCATTTAGGAAAGAGGCATAGCGTTGTATGTATATTGCTTTGTTTGCAACAAAAATACATTCAATCATGACACACGTTGCATGTACCGGAAAGCGATCCCTCTTTCATTTTCTGCCTTTTTTTATATGTTCACGGCTTATGATATTGATTTAAAATTGTGTCGAGTTCAATTCAACAGTGAAGGGTAGAGTTACGCATGGACTGTGTGAAATACTTCAAAAATTAGATTATATAATCAGAATACATTTGCCGGCATCGGTGGTGTAGTGATAAGCGTGACTGCTACTAGCACCCCAGTGGGTCTGGGTTCAATCTCAGTCAACGTCGCTGATTTTTCTGAGGCGAAAAAATCTTGGTCACGTCTTCCTTCGGAAGGGAAGTAAAGCCGTCTTACAGAGGGCGGAGGGGTCTTGATTTACCTTAGAAACATTTCTTGCCTTCAAAAACCTATACCTGCCAAATTTGGCTCCATTTACTTGATTAGCTCTCGAGTTATGTAGAAGCTTTTGTTTCATTTTTATGGGAGCACTGCCACCCAACCTAACACAGAGAGAGGAGGGGTCTCGAACTATTGTAGAAACATTTATTGCCTTAAAAATCCCCGCATGCCAAATTTGGTTCCATTTGCTTTATTAGATCTAGAGTTATGAAGAAATTACAGTTTTATTTGTCTTACAGCACCCCTTCTGTGAGAGGGGGGGGGGGGTCTCAAACCACCATAAACACATTTTTCTCCTCCAGAAAACCCCACATGCCAAATTTGGTTCCATTTGCTTGATTAGTTCTTGAGATATGCAGAAACCTCTGTTTCATTTGTACGAGAGCCTCCCTTTCTAGAGAGGGAAGAGGTCTCTGACTACCATAGAAACATTGCTTGTCTTCAAAAACTTCCGCATGCTAAATTTGGGTTTGTTTGCTTGATAAGTTCTCGAGCTATGCAGAAATGTGTGCTTTACTTGTATGGGAACCCCCCTTTCCAGAGAATGGAGGGGTTTCAGACCATCATAAGAACCTTTCGGTGTCCAAGACAAATCCAACGAAGCAAAAATCTTGCCAAACGGTTCCTCCGCTCGCGAGTTAAATCGTGACAAAGGAAACCCCAACTCATTTTTATTTATATAGATTAAAATTTTGAGAAATGCACCGAATGTTGGTGTTCTAGAAACTTTTTTCCCTGACACTTCTCCATCCTGGAATTTTTGCTAAAATTTTCGAAATAACTTCACGTTTTCACAGTCAAAAACTAAAAAAATAAAAAAAATGTTTTTTGAGATATTTAAATTTCAATGTTAATTTTTGTTTTTTTTCGAAAAATCTTTTTCAGTGTATATTTTTTTCACTGGCCTGGGTCCCAAATTCAAGTTCAGTCCGAAAACATTTTGGTTGTCCGATCCGATATGTAATCAACCATGGGTATCGAATATTTTGGGAGTTCAACCGACAATATGAGATAATCTGAGGTATTCTAAGTCAACCAAAATATTCTTGAGTTAATAACCTAGAATCTACAATTGTATCTAAACATTTTTCGACCGTACAAAGCTGCTATATGTATTCAACCATGTATATTGAAGCTTCTGGAAAGTCAAACGATATTATGGGATAATCTAGGTCATTCTAAATAAGCCTTGCAGCTGAAAAAGCTACAGTTACAATTGGTCGGGATTCTGCCAATTCGCACCAAGCGCCTATCGAATATCATCAGTTTTGTCCAACGTATTCAAACAGTTATTTGTAACCAATAACCAATCCATAATCCACTGAAAAAAATATTCGGGGAGGATGGGATCAGTTACGAGGAATGACGTATATGTCGCTAGGTGCAATCTGGGCGACCCCGAGCAATCATAGATGCTAAGTTCTGAACTGCATAATGGTTTGGGCGAGTTAGAACCCTACCCGAAGATCCAGAGAGCATGGTTGAATACATATCGTTAATTTGTGTAACCAGAAAAACTACAGTTTAAATTTCAGATCCCAATTTTTTAGCTCCAGAACTGTATGGCTGATATAGAACATCCCAGATCATTTCATAGTATCTGCTGACCTTCCAGAAGACTCCAGATAAACATGGTTGAAAACATATCGTAACTATGTATAGCCGAAAAAGCTACAGGTACAATAATAGATCCTAAGTTCACTACTTCAGGACAGGTTGGATTACTTAGAACATTCCAGATTAGCTCATAATTCCATAAGATTCAATGAACTTAGTTGAATACATATCATTCATCAGAACACCTTGGACATCAGAAAAAGCTGCAGTTTTTTTTATGAACTAATGAACAGTCTGGTATGACCCAGAATATCCCAGATTTCATCATAATGTCGGTTAGCCTTACAGAAGATCCATTGAACATGGTTTAATACATATCGTAAACTTGTCTAGCCTAAAAACTATAGTTACAACTGTACATCCCAAGTTTTGTGCTCCAGGACTGTTTGGATGACCTAGAACATCCCAGATTATCTCTCAATGTCTGTTGTTTTTCCACAGGTCTCTATGAACATGTTTGAGTACATATCATAAATTATTATAGCCGAAAAAGCTACCGTTACAATTGTAGATCCTAGGTTTAAATCATCTCGATCATCCCTGATTATCTCATAGTGCCGGTTGACCATTCAAAAGATTCAAATTACTTTATTTATTAAATATTGCCAACTTTGTAGCTAAAAACGCTACAATAACAACTGTAGGTCCTAAGTTATGAACTCAAAAACAGTTTAGATGGCCAAGAATATCCCAGATTTTATTAAAATGTCTGTTGACCTTCCAACCGATTCAATGAACATAATTGAACAAATGTCGTAACTTTGTATTACCAAAAAAGCTACAGTTTCAACTATAGATCCTAAGTTCTGAAGTTGATCTTCCAGAAGACTAAATGAATACGGTTGAAAAGATATCGTAACCATAGATACACTAAAAAGCTACAGTTACAACTGTAGCTACAGACTTCTTCATGTTAAGGATGGTCTTGGTTCAAAAGGAGATTTAACACATATATTTTTTTATTTTTCCCTGATAGAGTAGTCATTCTTCAACAAGTTTGCCGAAGATTGTGTTCGTTTTTGTTCAGTGTGTGATTTTATACAGGCATTTTTCTCCAGGGTGAAGTCTGTTCACAACAAATACACAATAATTGCCATCATCGATACAACATTTTGTTGTTTTGTTTCGTGTTTTGTTGTAATACATTCAAGTTACAACATATTATTGTTGCAGTGGGAAAGAATGAGTGTATCACTCGTCATAATTATCGTTTGTTTCTAGGTAAAAAGTTAATATTTGACACACTGACTATTGGTGATCAGGATCGCAAGCGTGTCGTGAAAACGATAAAGCGGAATCCCAGTGCCCAGGTCAGGGACGTGGCCAAAAAGTTGAATCTGTCCAAGTCTTTCGTTCAGAGAGCCAAGGACCGGGAGGGACTGCATACGTACAAAGTGCAGAAGGCTCCAAATTGTAACGAATGGTAAAATACGGTGGGAAAGTCACGGGCCCGGAAAATGTACACCCAGATGTTGACGAAGTCTCATTGTCTCATCATGGATGATGAGACTTACGTCAAGGCGGACTTTCGGCAGCTTCCGGGGCTACTTTTCTTCATAGCCCAGCACAAGTTTGGTGTTTCGGAGACAGTAAGGGAGCAGAAACTTTCAAAGTTTCAGCTATACTAATTTATGCCAAGAAATGTATGATTTGGCAAGCAATCTGCTCATGTAGCAAATGGAAGTTGCCGTCCGTGACTACCGGTACTGTAAACAGGAAAGTTCTACCTCAAGGAGTGTCTACAGAAGCGTTTGCTTCCTCTGTTCAAGCAACACGAGGGCCCTACGATCTTCTAGATGGATGCCACTATTCAAATGTTGTCCTGGAGTGGTACGAAGCCAACGGGGTCACCGCCCCATAAAAAAATACTGGGCTATTATGAAGCAGGCACTACGGAAGCATCCCAAGTAGGTCAAATCTGAGGAAGACATGAAGAAAAAGTGGGTTTTCCGTACAGATGAAGCTGCAGCCAGATGTTGTATAGAACCCAATGAGTGTAGATTAAGCTTAAAATGTGAGCGTACGGTTATGGTATTGAAGTTGAATGAAATTAATATGCCAAAAGCTAACAAATGGGTTCTATTTTACTATCTGAGAAGTTTGCAAAAGGATCGTTCGACTAGGTCATTGTCTACAGCGTTTTTCCGTGGTGCAATTTGATCTGGGACACCCTTTAAAGGGTGAAATGGTCAAAAATGGGAAAATTTTGCCTCTTTTGTTCTTGCTATTTTTAATTCAGTTGTCACAATAGCGTCGAACTTAGAGAAACAGCGCATGAAAATGTTCAAGCGTCTCAGCAAAGTTCAAATTATTGGCAAGTCGACTTGTCAAAATCGTTGAAAGTGGAAAAAATCAACTATGAAAACGTTTGTTTCGTGTTTTGTTGTAATACATTCAAGTTACAACATATTATTGTTGCAGTGGGAAAGAATCACTCGTCATAATTATCGTTTGTTTCTAGGTAAAAAAGTTAATATTTGACACACTGACTATTAGTGATCAGGAGCGTGTCGTGAAAACGATAAAGCGGAATCCCAGTGCCCAGGTCAGGGACGTGGCCAAAAAGTTGAATCTGTCCAAGTCTTTCGTTCAGAGAGCCAAGGACCGGGAGGGGTACGTACAAAGTGCAGAAGGCTCCAAATTGTAACGAATGGTAAAATACGGTGGGAAAGTCACGGGTTCAGAAAAATGTACACCCAGATGTTGAAGAAGTCTCATTGTCTCATCATGGATGATGAGACTCACGTCAAAACGGACTTTCGGCAGCTTCCGGGGCTACTTTTCTTCATGGCCCAGCACAAGTTTGGTGTTTCGGAGACGGTAAGGGGCAGAAACTTTCAAAGTTTCAGCTATACTAATTTATGCCAAGAAATGTATGATTTGGCAAGCAATCTGCTCATGTAGCAAATGGAAGTTGCCGTCCGTGACTACCGGTACTGTAAACGGGAAGTTCTACCTCAAGGAGTGTCTACAGAAGCGATTGCTTCTTCTGTTCAAGCAACACGAGGGCCCTACGATCTTCTAGATGGATGCCACTATTCAAATGTTGTCCTGGAGTGGTACGAAGCCAACGGGGTCACCCCCCCCCTCAACGCACCGGAACTCTAAGGCCCATCAAAAAAAAATACTGGGCTATTATGAAGCAGGCACTACGGAAGCATCCCAAGTAGGTCTGAGATCTGAGGAAGACATGAAGAAAAAGTGGGTTTCCGTACAGATGACGCTGCAGCCAGATGTTGTATAGAACCCAATGAGTGTAGTTAAGCTTAAAATGTGAGCGTACGGTTATGGTATTGAAATTGAATGAAATTAATATGCCAGAAGCTAACAAATGGGTTCTATTTTGGACTATCTGAAAGTTTGGTCAAAGGATCGGTCGACGTCAAATGTGGTCATTGTCTCTAATCAGTGCGTTTTTTCTGCGTAAAATTTTGCCTTTTTGTTCTTGCTATTTTTAATTCAGTTGTCACAATAGCGCCGAACTTAGAGAAACAGCGCATGAAAATGTTCAAGCGTCTCAGCAAAGTTCAAATTATTGGCAAGTCGACTTGTCAAAATCACTGAAAGTGAAAAAATCAACTATGAAAACGTTATTAAAGTGTTCGGGGAAGGTCTGACGAATGATAGGAAGCCATTTCAGGTGAAGAGCGGGGTCAAAATAAGAAGTTTTCAAGAGAATCTATTAGAAATACAAAAAAAAAAGTAGAAGGAATTTTTGACAACACTAAACAGGACTCCTGCTGAGGACAAGTTCAGATGAGCGTAGGGCTTTTAAGGCAGTATTTTGATGCAAGCACACTATTCCTTGCCACACGTCTCCAGGTCAAGGCGGGAACGAATCCGCTACCTTGACTGGCAAAAGAATATGTGTTCGATCGTGCTCACATAAAGTCTGTCCACGTTAAATTTTGGACACCAAAAGAATAACAGCAAAAAAATTTACACGTCATTCAACAAAACCGATTGTTTTTTTTCCACGATAATAGAGTTATATCTAAATAAGAAACATAATCCTTCTTTCTGTAATATTCTCGAACTTCCTGTGGTACACCCGCCACCAGGTTCCGTACGGTATCCTCAGATACGCCCACCGTTACGATTCTCCAACTTCTCTTGAAATCATCAGTACCATATGCTTTCTTCTTAGTTTCGAAGTTTCCGTTTAATTAAAGCCCAGTACTTCTCTATTAGGTGAAGTTCTGGACAGTTTTGTGGATTGGCTGTTTTGGGCACGCATTTGATCTCTTGTACCTTATATCCCAGAACGGATTTCGCATAGTGTTAAGAGGGCCAAGACAGCTGGAGAGTCGTGACTTCTGATAAACGGTAGCAACGCCATTTTACTGAATTTAACAAGAATGTAAACATTTTGTACCACGAAATAAAGTGAACAGTTTCAGCAGTCAAATAAGTGAAACGTTTCAGCGATCCGTGAAATCTTTCACTGAAAGAAAATTGTTCGAAATTTAACGTGGACAGGCTTTATTACCAGAAGCTTTTTGAAGTGATTCTAACGAAACATCTGTTCACACTGCGAGACTATCTCAAACCTTGTGTTTATTTTAAGCATACATCTGTTTTACCTGACAAATCCTGACAAAAGAATCTATAACTCTATTTTGCTACCATAGACGAACTAAGCCGAATTTCCCAAAAACAAGATAGTTCTGCAGATAAGTACACTGGTCAAACAACATTTTTATAAATCATGAAACTTAATCGTTCGTCAATCACAGTATTCATATAAGTAATCAGCTAGTTCTGATCCATTAGATATCTGAAACTTTTCAATCTCAATTTCTTGGCTTGCAAATTTTGAAACTGTTACACCGACGATAGCTTTGAAACCACAGCCCAAGAGAGCCATGCCTCCGCAGACGGACCTCCAGATCTTCTCACCTACTCACAATAATCACTATTGAGTTATCACCTCACCACACGTTCACGAGTGTGCGGGCGGTGATCATTTAGATCCATCTTCCAAACACTTTAACGGCCTCCAAGCGAGACTTCACCTCCCAAGCCCCTTAGACAAGAACCGTTCTCACATTTTATGAGAACTTTAACAATCTTGACGAAAAAGTTCACAACATTGTAAAACTCTCAAAACACCCTCCCGGTGCAGTGGCAATAGAACGCGCGCCGGCGCTGATTAAGACAAATAATGCTGCTTCATGACGGGCGCAGGAGGTGTGTACACCTAATTAGTTCTTTCCGATGCGCTTTACTCGGCAGCAATTGTTGTATGCAGGTGCACGAAGACGACGACGACGGCGACGGCGACTGCGCCGGAAATTGCCGGTTCCAAAGTTACACATTATTTGCAAAAGTGGTAAGAGCGATCTTGTTAGCACTCACACAACGCCCGGGAATGAATATTCAAAAAATTGCATATGTACTCATTCTTCCTTCCACACCCCCGCATGGTTTTCCTACACCAAAGCTGCATTACGCTTATCTCACACTTGACGCGTCTGACTGACTGGCACTGGATGAGTGAGTGGCTGAGCGGCCTTGTTGTTGTTGTTTGCTCATAATTCTCTAATGGATTACTGCATAAACCCATTGGCTTTCGGTACGCAAATGCTCATGCGAAACTATATCAACAACTGATATAACTAGCAACACCCGGAGACGGGCTGGCTGGTTGGCTGACTAGCTGACTGACTGACTGACTAACTGACTGACTTGGCGAGACTGTGGCAAAGCAAGTGTAAATTATTGTTCGCAGCAATCTATTTTCCACCCGATGGTGCTGCTCATACACAAACGCCGGATCTCGATTCTGGGAAGTTCTGCGAGTCAAAACTAAGGTGCTCCGACGGCGCATCAACAGCGGAACCAAGGGACGAAGATATAATTTTCGCCCAGAATCTTGTAGGCAGCGTGTAGTTTCTCAGGTTAGGAACTGTGTAATTAGACAAGCTGAGGAATTAAAAACCATGCCATGGAAATTGAAAAAAAACAGGCAGAACGGATTTGACGAGCAATCTCGGTCGGTGGATCAGTTCGGCGGTGTGTTTACCGTGAAACGGAACATTGTATCGGGTTGGGAATAATTGGGCTGCGATAGAAGAACTGAACTTGGTGCAACTGCAAAACGGGAAGGTAATTGCAATAATAGAAATTGTATTTATGAATATTCAAAAACCTGTATCGAGAGTCTTATTAACTGTTTAAAACATTTATTTGTCAAAAACTACCGTAAATTTTCGTAAGATTCCTCAATCATTTTTTGAAAATTACCTCGAATATTTCTACTCATACATGTGAAGAATTAAGTTTTTGTGTTCCGAATCTTCAACGAGAAATCTCAAAAGCTAAACGTTTGATCAAACCTAGAAATGTTTTTAGAATGTTTAATCTTGATAATCAAGTCTTGCAATCATAATGGAATATTTATTTGAAAGCACAAAAATAGATTATATTAAATGCTCAAATTTTACAAAACAGTAATACGAGATATTCTAGGTTATTTTGAAACAATAATTGCACTGAATGCTAAGTAATATTACTTACTAAACTAAATTCAATTTGACACAAAAATTGAATTCTACATAGTTATACATTTAATAATTTACATTGTTTACCATAAGCTTTACAGTTTCACATTTACACAATATTAGCATATACAACATTTAATTTTTCATTTGTTTTAAATTTTATTTCACATTTACATTTGTTTTACAATAAACTTCAACAGTTGAATCAATCATGCCATGCAGATTTTTTTTCTTAATAATAAATTGTCGGTACTGTCTTTAACAGAGGATGTATACACTGAATACATAATGTTAACACAATTAACAACACACTGCCACCTGTGGACCTTTAGGAAAAATGATGAGTTGCAGTCCACCGGCAGGACACTCATAATAAGCCTGAAGGACGGATGACGCTCCTAAACGCACGACCACGAAACCCAAAGCATTTACCAAGAGCAATTCAAAAGCATGTTCTCTTATATCTTATTACAAAACTGAAGCATAGAAGACCCTAAGGAACTAAGGAACTAAGGAACCCTTCCGAAATCTTCTCAGTCTTCCATATAATTGACCAAACAACAACAAAAACTCTGCCCAAAGTTGAAATTGAAAATTCTACCCGATTTTTTTTTAAATATATGTGGCACAATTTCGCTTGAAGTGCCATCAGGTTACTTGAAGTAAATTGATATTCGTTCAAGACATTTAATGAACTTAAATATTAAAATTGTCTATGCTTATAACTAACGAAGGCAACCAACTTCAAGTTTAGAAAAAATACAGCCTAATTTTAAGAAAATTCAATAAAATCACAACAGAACACCATTAACCAGAAAATAAGCTGAATATTTAAGAGTTCCACGACCATTTCAAAGAATGTATAGACAATCGGGAAATATACACGCTTCAAGGTAATTAGGGAAGATCCATTGATTATGTCAAGCAGTGAGGGGGGAGGAGGGTTTGAGAAATCGTGGCAATCCAAACAAAAAAATTTGAAGGTCCATACAAAAAACGTGACAAGGGGGAGGGGGTTATAAAGAGTCACTTTTTTGCGTGACATAATTAATGGACGTTCCCTTATGAACTCATAAGCGTTTGAAAAGATGACAATCCGCTGAGGATTCCCTTGAGAAAATTGCACCAGTCTTGGTCTGAAGAAGTATTTTAGGATATTGTCTTTAATGTATTTGAGAATTTTTCAGCAGCAACCCTTTACCATATATTTACCAGTACCACGGCAATTACGAATGAAATAAAAAAAAATATCATGAATCTTCATCGAGATTCAAACCGTGGTCTGCAGCGTTGCGGCTCCCAGTGGTAACCACTCAGCCACATGAACAAGCGATAGCTACTTTGATAAAGAGTCGGTTCGTTATCGAGACTCATTTTAACTGGGCTGTCGTCCGACATTCTTACGACATGCCCAGCCCATCGTAGTCGACCGATTTTGTGTACGATGGGAGGTTCTCAGTTGATGATGCAATTCGTGGTTCATTCGCCTCCTCGACGTTCGGTCTTTCAGCTGCACTCCATCGTAGATTGTATGCAGCCCCTTCCATCCAAAGACACTAAGAGCGTGATGATCTCCCACTAAAATTTACCTGCAGCCAACCAACCAACAAACCAACTTCACGTACCTGCAGGTATGAAATAGATCCTACTTTAGCCTCTTAAAGAGTACGTCCTATCCGTGAGTAATCATAGGAAATATCGGGTAACCAACCCCAGTTGGACCTTGGGGAAAGCCCAACAAGCCGCCCTTAAAAAACTCAATGTTACAAATAATACAGAAGTTAAAACGGACCGGAACAATCGGCAAAGACCTAGCCGACGAAATAAGGACTACGATTGGAAACTCGGAACTCGGAACTGCAAATCGCTCTGTTTCCCTGGTTGCGATAGGATAATTAACGACGAACTTCAACCCACGTTACTTATCATATGACATGTGAAACACATATACATATACACACAGAAAAAAAAACAATCGAAATATGAACCAAGGCTGACAGCGTTATGGCTCCCTGTAGTAATAACTTAACCATATTAAGAAGTTGCAGTTAACTGAATATAGACCTCAGGGTTGCTTACATGGCGACGGCATTATGTGGTACAGCGATATATTTGTTTTCGAACAATTACACTTGTATGGCTTCATGTATTTCATAAAACGCTCTGTAGCTTAAGATGGGCAAAATCTCCTTTTCGGATACATGCGTCTTTTTAAAGACATGATTGCGAAAATTGCAACATTTGCGTGGTGTATTTTTGCCGCCTTTTCAACTTTTTTGTGTACATTTCAATATCGCATGGGGGAGTTTAGCTGGGCAGGGGCTGGTGACCTATGCCCGGGTCACATACCAGGCCTTAGTCGACCCCTAGCTGGTCAGCCACGCTGAGAAGGGTGAACAAAAATGACTTGTCCCGCATTCGATGTCCTATGGACTGGCAGAGCACCAGGCCAGTGATAGGACGGTAGCTGGTCCGCCAGGGGAAGGGTGAAAAAACTTGAAAATAATGACCCTATTACCTATGCCTGGGTCACCCCCCGAGGCCGCATTGAACCCCTTGAAGGTCTGCCAGGCTGAGAGGGTTTGAAAAAACTCGCGACTCAGTGGCCAGCTTTGTTATTTATTTTTTTAATTGTAAAAGCCACTAGAAATAAGTTTGGTTTTATTATGGCACCAAAATGTGCCAAAAGGTTTCAGGGGGGATAAATTATCATGCCATTCGGTATTTGAATTTACAGATATTCTGCACAAATTTTGCGAGTGTGCTGGTATTGTATAACAAAAATACACTGTTTAAATAACACTTAGGTTCTTTGTAATTGAATATATTGGTGTGGCGACATGTTTGTTATTTTTTCAGGAATTGTTCAGTTAATTTTGAAGAACAGTTCGTTAAATTTTGACAGTTCGCTGAAGGTTATGCAGTACCGAGTAATCTGTAGTTGAAATTGATTACCGAGGTGATCACCGAGAGCTCAGCTGTTGAAAAATCGGTATTTTTTTTACTGAGCCCGGTCAAATAATTAAGTGTGTACAACGATCTTACAAACTTGTTTTCTACTAATTCCTTTTAAGATTTCATTTCGACTTTATGAACTCGCAAAATGCTGTTTTCAAATGCAGTTTTAGGACTCATTCATATTACCTTATTATGGTCAGTTGAAAAAGTATTTTGCCTTCAGTAAATGCATGAACAGCAAATTGACATTTAGTGTATTAAAACTGCAAAAAAAAAACATGACTAAATAGTTTTATAGTAGCCATTGCGAAGATAAATTGGCTCTTTTGGAAAAAATGTGATCCCAATCGTCATATTGCAATATAAGCAATAATTGAAATGTGGAAACATAAATGCACCAAATTTTAAATGTAATGCTAATAATCGGTACATCGGGGACCAATTTTGGCATTCTTTTAGATAACCTGATTGAATTCCATCAATATTCCGGAAATGTATGATTAAGTTATCGAATATATTTGTTTTTGTTGTTGTAAACTCGAAAAATTTCGGAGGCGCATCAATTTTTGGCTGTTACGATTTGGAGCATGATACGCTGTAAAATAAACTCAATTTATTTTGGATATTTTACTAGCAAACAATTTTTTTTCGCAGCACGAGAACTGTTTTCTAAGTTATTATTTACTGCTGAATGAATCAGAAGAGCAGAGCAAAGCAGAATAACAAAAACCAAACACGACATCACCGTGAGGTTTGACAGCTGTAGTTATTTTGCGGTATGTTGGTTTTCATGGCAGCCAATATAGCCTGAATGTTTTCAAATGGTCATACCATCTTTCATTAGAACATTTACAACATTGTTATGGTCGCATAAAGGTTTTATTAACTTGTTTTCACAACCGTCTACAAATTGGAAAACTTTGCACAAATTTCGACTTAAAAGAAACGCATAGAGAAGGTGTCGGTTGACAAAACAGTTTTGTATGTACTTTTATCAACAAAATCGGGAGAAGTGCTATACGGCTGGAATAAAACTAAAATTGATACTTGGGCTGTTAAACGACGGCGCGACCAAGTGAATCATATGGCTTAGGACTTTTGGAGACAGTTTTTGTACGAATATCTGCTGGAAGACGATAGAGGAGTACCGCAGTATGTATGCTAAAAGCAGATTTGTAATTTCTTTATACCAATCAATATCCAATGAAGGTTATCTATATTTCATGCACCGCAAGCGCTTTATCTGCCGTACGACTTGGCGGCCCAGAAAATGTTCAATTCGTTAATTGAGCGCAAGCTGGCGGAAAAGGTTGCTATTGTGTTATGTTGCAGGATTAAATTAAATTAAATCAAAGATTAAATTCATTCAACTGGGACACGAAGAATGCAAATGTTGCTACGCTTATCACATCCATGAAATTAAAATAGGACACTTTGATAAGACAGATAACAACGAGCGAGGGGAAGGATCTTCTACAAAGCTTGTCCAAAATGCACTTGAGTTCAGAACTTCGGATCTATGGTTGTAACAGTAGCTTCTAGAGTAACGATATACATTCGAACATATTGAATGAACCTATTGGAAGGTCAACAGTCATTATATGATAGTTTTGTGATGTTCTAGATCATCAAAACTGGCCGTGAGTTCAGAACTTAAGATCTAAAGTTGTAACTATAGCTTCTTGGGCTATGCAAAATAACGCTACGTATTGAACCATACGCAGAGAATATTTTAGAACCCAAACATACATTACACGATAAACTGGGATGATCGGGGTCATGCAAACTGTCCGTGAGTTCAGAACATAAGATAGAAAATTTGAACAGTAGGTTTTTGGAGTATGCAAAGGAATAATATGTATTTAACAATATTCATTGAATAGTGTAGAAAGTCAACAGACATAATGCAACGATCTTGGGATATTCTAGGTAATCCAAACTGTCCTCAAGTTTGAGACATAAGACCTACAGTTGTTACAGTAGCTTTTTGGGCTATATAAGGTGACTATGTGTATTCAAACATCTTTAATAAATCCTTTGGAAGGTCAACTGTCAATATTTCATAATTTTCTGATCCTCTAGGTCATCCCAACTGTCCTGGATTCCACAACTTATTATTTAGTGTTATAACAGTCATTTTTAGGTAATAAAAATTTACAACAAACTTTGAAACAAATTCAATTAATATTTTGAAAGATCAACAAACCTTATAAAGCAATATGATATGTTATCATGTTCTGGGTTATTCAAACTATCCTAGAGATTAAAACATAGCACCTACAGTTGCTATGCAAAGCTACGCTTTGTATTAAAACATATGCATTGAATAGCTTGAAAGACCAACAGACATTATGAGATAATCTTCTAGGTTATCCAAACTATCCGGGAATTCAAAAGTTAAAATCTACAGCTATAACAATAGCTTTCTGGACCAAACAAAGTAACAATACATAACTGACCAGCTTAAGTGAGTCTTCTGGAAGGTAAACAGATAGAATGAGATATCTTGAGATGTCCTAGATCACCATAACGGCCCTTGAGTCCAGAAGTTAGGATCTACAGTTCGTTACAGTTGCTTTATAACCTGTGAAAGGTGACGATATGCATTCAAAAACATTCAGCAAATCTTCTGTAAAGTCACCAGTCATTATCAGATTATCTTGGGATGTTCAAGTTCATAAAAACTAACTTGAGTTCAAAACTTAAGATGTACAGTAGTAACCGTAGCCTCTTGGGCTATACAAAACAACGCTAACTATTCAAACATCTATATAAATAAAAATGAGTTGGGGTTTTCTTTGTCACGATTTAACTCGCGAGCGGAAGGACCGTTTGGCAAGATTTTTGCTTTGTTGGATTCGTCTTGGACACCGGAAGAAACCCCTCCCTTCTCTATGAAGGGGGACTCCCATACAAGTGAAGTACAAATTTCTGCATAACTCGAGAACTAATCAAGCAAAGGAACCCAAATTTAGCATGCGGAAGTTTTTGGAGGCAAGAAATGTTTCTATGGTAGTCAGATACCCCTTGCCTCTCTAGGAAGGGAGGCTCTCGTACAAATGAAACAGAACTTTCTGCATATAACAAGAACTAATCAAGCAAATGGAACCAAATTTGGCATGTGGGGTTTTCTGGAGGAGAAAAATGTTTTTATGGTGGTTTTGGACCCCTCCCTCTCCTAGAAGGGGTGCTGTCATACAAATGAAACTGTAATTTCTTCATAACTCTAGATCTAATATAGCAAATGGAACCAAATTTGGCATGCGAGATTTTAAAGGCCAATAAACGTTTCTACGATAGTTCGAGACCCTGCTCTCTCTCTCTCTCTCTGTTAGGCTGTGGGGCGGTGCTTCCATACAAATGAGACAAAAAGCTTCTACACTAACTCGAGAGCTAATCAAGCAAATGGAGCCAAATTTGGCAGGTAGAGGGTTTTTGAAGGCAAGAAATGTTTCTAAGGTAAATCGAGACCCCTCCGCCCTCTGCAAGAGGAGGAGTTCTCCTATACAAATGAAAACACAAATTTGTGCATAACTCGAGAACTAATCAAGACACATGGAACCCAATTTGGCATGTTGGAGGTTTTCGGGAGATAAATGTTTCTATGGAATTTTGAGACTCCTCCGCCATCTGGAAGGGCGGGAGGGGGTTACCATACAAATGAAATACAAATTTCTGAATAACTCGAGAACTTATCAGGTTAATGGAACCAAATTTGAGCACCTGGAGGTTTTCGAAGGCAAGAAATATTTCGTTGCGAGGCTGAGGCCCTCCACCTTCTCTGGAAAGGAGGGTCTCATACAGATGAAACACAAATTTCTGAATAACTCGAGAACTTACTAAGTTAATGGAACCAAATTGGTATGTGGAGGTTTTTGAAGGCAAAAATGTTTCTATTGTGGTTTGAAACTCTCTGCACTCACTGAAAGAGGGGTCTCTTATACAAACAAAGATCATCGAATATACAGCAGCATACTCTGAGAACAAATCAAGCAAATGGAACCAAATTTGGCATGTGGAGGTTTGCAGATGGATTTCCGTGCGTAAAAATGAATTTCTGTCTGTCTGTCTGTCTGCCTGTCAGACCCTTATAATAGACTCGGAAATGTCTGAACCGTGTGATGGTTCGAGAACTAATCAAGCAAATGGAACCAAATTTGGCATGAAAGAGGTTTTGTGGGCTGCCAAGGTTGTATCGGTGGTTTGAGGACCCCCTACTCTCTCAGGAAGGGGGTCCCATGACACATATGAGAGACACAAATTTCTACCATAACTCGAGAACTATCAGAATACTTAAACGCAAATCGTGATATTATTTCTCGGGTAAGAAGCATGTTTTGGTGAAGTTTGAACCCCTAGCTTGTCCAAGAAAAAAAACTCATTACGCAAAAAAACCATAAAAGCGCTAGTTACATTAAATTTCCCTTCATTTAGTTGCAAGCGTAGCAGCGCACGCACGCTAGTATTCAATGAATTTTCTGAAACGTTCACAGACATTATCAATATATTTAGTTTTAGTTCATTCAAAACTTAAGGTCTACATTTGTAACGGTAGCTTTATGGGCTATACAAAGTTAAGTTAGTTTATTTGGCATGAATATCCCAAGACTATCTCATAATGTCAATTGATCTTCCGTGGCATTCATTGAATATATTTGAATTTGTATTATAGCATTGTAAAGCGGATAAATCTACTGTTACAACTGTAGATCTTAAGTTCTGAACTCCAGGACA
This sequence comes from Aedes japonicus, assembly GCA_034211315.2. Classification (NCBI taxonomy): domain Eukaryota; kingdom Metazoa; phylum Arthropoda; class Insecta; order Diptera; family Culicidae; genus Aedes; species Aedes japonicus. The sequence goes on along the minus strand of JASCZW010000884.1, from coordinate 80,460 downwards.
GTTTGGCCGACCTAGCACCTTTTTTCAATCAGTTCTATGTTATTGAGCACCAATTTAATCAGAACACACCAAGTTGCTAGCGCTTGGAAAATTTTAGACCTGAAACATTTATTTCTCAACCTACTTTCGATTGTAAGTCTCATGACTTATTAATGGCTCTTCGTGGAATTCTGTTGGAGTGTACAAATTCAGCCAGCTCCTTCTGACAATCTTCGATCTTCTCCCTATGTCCTCACATGTTTTGCTGAAATTCTAAAAACTTCACTTTTTTCAATTCCAACCTAAGATCTGACATCCTTATTTTACACTTCAAAAGACAAGACGTTCGTGTTCCACTTCAGCATCAACGACGTCGCCGACGCCGGACGACCTTGTCGTGCGGTTCCTGAATTCCTCGGAGGCAAACCGAACTGGTGCCAACATGTCAATAATTCACACCGAACCAAACGACTGCGCATGCTGGCACCGTACGCCGATTGTCGGCTGGATTGTGGGAAAAAGAGCAGAATCAACCCACGACAACCTTGCCGGCGGCCAGGTACGATATTCCAGCGACGAAGCGTTCCATCAATTCTGCATTCGTGAGTGCGTGCGTGCGTGCGTGCGCGTGTAACAGCAGTTGTAGTTATGCTCGCGCACCAATGCGAATATGACTACATTCCTCCTCCCCCGCAGTTAGCCGGTTCCGATCCGTACTGCTGTCGTATCAAACAATACAGACAAAATTAATTTCACCAATCACAACCCATATTGTTGTAAACGAGTCTGATTTTTACGGCAAAAAATCCAGTAGGGATGGAACAATGACGCGTCATTACTTATGCGAACAATTTCATCGTACGGTATGTAATATTGTAACGCGAACGACGACACCTATCAGACGGATGGGTTGATCGGATATGGAGATGTTGTGGAAACGGGTGAAAGCATATTGTGCCACTGCTACCGACGGCAGGGGATCGGCGACGGTTATGGCCGATTGTGATCGGCCATGCCACCGTGTGTCCGCTGTAATGAGGATGATTACCGTTGATTTCATTGTCACAACTGTTGTGGGATGCAATTGAAATATGTTGGAAGAATATGCTTGAAGACGGCCGGCGATCCGACGCACTGATAGCAGCGGCGGCAGTTGACCGATGGACGGTGGACGGTCGTGGTCGAAATTAGGTTCAAACTAGTGGTATGTTTTGGGTTGTCAAAATGTTGAACCCTGTTTTTTGAATATTTTGAGGGTGACTAAGTTGTTTGTCATGAAATTTTAGCCTATCACAATTATGATCTTGATACCAAGCATTCACATTCGTACGATACTCGACAGAAAAAATTTATAACAAATCGAAATGAATGAAAATGATTGTCGAATGAATTCTTAAAAACCTTCCAAACAATATATTTAATACCCAAACATGCGTTCGTCCGAACATCATTAGTGGTCCGCTTATTCAACCAGGAGCGACGTAAGTAAATGACAATAAACCTCAAACTAATAATATTACCGAGCTAAAACCACCGATATCGAACGGTGTCATCGGGCGCATTTCCCTCAGCACTTGCCCCCTTCCCCTCTTGGCCACGGCAAGGCACAGCTCCATTCAGCCATGGCACAGCTCCATTAGCTTGATTATATTGATAAGTAATAAAAAAGGCGAGCAAATGAAAGCGTATTAATAAAATTGAAGGGACGCTTCGAGCCGCCTGAAGTGCGGACGGACGCCCCCTGAAGGGAGCCGAAGCAGGGACACTGATGATATAGCCGATATGTAAATCGTGTGGATATTCAATTATTGGATTTCTATGTAAATGTTTCAATTTTGTGGAATAATCACGAGCGGTACGCAAATTTTGGCTTCCGGAGCGCAGGGAGATGCTGTTGTTGCTGTTGTTGTTGTTGTTGTTGCTGTGCAGCAAGTGCAGTTTTTAAGCGATATTGATTCGCCTTTTGTTGCAGCTTGTTGGAATTTTGTTGCGGATGATTATACTGGGTAAACCTACAATTTACGCCGAAAGGTGTTCGGTACCGGTGGCAAGTCGTTAAATTTTACATTTTCCCCGATCAGCGTTTAGCAGGTTATGTAACATTTACCTTAACGCACAGTAATGAGATGTTATATAGAGGTTCACAGCTTTTGATTCCGGCTAAAGCAGAAATTTATCGCAAGTAAACCATCCCGTAATTGACTTTCAATTGCCAGTGCGAACCCTAACGCGTTAAATTCAACTAGAAATCCACGTTCTAATCAAGATACGGATCCACCACTTAAAATGCCTGGCCGCAGCCCGTAGAACGGAGGCATAATTACCCGAAGCTGGTATCAGGTGGAATCATAGTGCTGTCTGTGCTAATTATACTCGGTGTGTTACTTCCAGATGTATAATTTACACACATTTCTGCCATCCCCTCACACGACCAGTCAGTGGTAGTACACCCGATTCTTTCCACTTGTTAGCAGTCCATCTGATTGTGCAGTGTGACACTTCCGCTGTCGGGATTGCGACGTCGACGACGATCCAATTGCGACATGGTCATAATAAATTGATACAATTTACTCTAGCACCGTCGTCGTCGACGTCCGTTTCACTCCATGTTCTTTCTTTTTTTTAACTGTTGTTTGTCCCGAAAAAAGTGGCGTCCTTTTCGAGACAAAAGCAAATAAAATTTAATTACTTGTCAATTTATCATCACCGTCATCAGTAGCAGCATGATCGCTGTCGTCATTATAATAACTACTCTACTTATTGCATGAACTTTACCCCAAGCGAAAAATGATGAAAATATAAGTCATGGGAGGTCGCAGGTTACAGACAGCAAACTTGAGTGACGAGGTGTCTGCTCGCTCCAGACAAGCAATGCGACAATGAAAAATTACCCTTCACTTTTTTTTGTCATTACCGACAGGAGGTCCAAGCAAACTATGAAGAAGACTATGGCTTAATTGAGGAGAAGGTTTATGTAATCCCAATACGTCGAGTTTACACTGTAATTCATATCGCTATTCAAAAGTATCACAGAAACAACACACTAAACTTGCTTCACTTCAGTCAATAATTTATGCCTTCCGCTTTTCGAACAAGTGTCCTAACGGGTGTTCACCAAAAAGTGAGAATGATTCCAATACTATTCTCAACGCCTTAAGGGAGCCCTCCCCTGAATTTGAACCAAAAAATGGATTTTGGCATGGCAAAAAAAAATTCGTAGAATATATTTGTAGAAGGATTTTTTTGATGCGATGAATATTTATTGAATGGCAGCGTCTCGAACACATCTGTCCACTATGGTACGAATGGACAAATTTCACGACAAAAATCGATAACTCATAACTATTAACTTTAGACAGATGATGTCTTCGTGAGATTTAATTTAAAAATAAGATCTATCTTTTGGTTTGAGTTATGACTAGGGTGATCCTTTTATGTTCATAAAAAAAATCAAATTTTTATTCTTATGATCTAGGGCATTTTTTGCTTCTAAAGAATTGCAGATATTTTAATTATACTTTACTGAAAAAATTTAACGTCTATCTCATCTACCTATCGTTTTATAACAGTTTTTTTTTACTTTTCTTAGGGTGGGACTAAAAAACAGACTTTTTTGCTGTAACTTTTTTATTTCAATTTGAATTGGAAAAAAAATGCAGAGATGACTTTCAAGGGTATAAAATGACGCACATTTTGAATACACAAGACAGTTTCTTGTTTTTATAGAAAAAAAAAGTTATAGGGGTAGTTAATTCCCTTATTTGATTCCCTTATTTGCAAATATGCAAACACAGAGTACGTGAACTGAAAGTAAAAACATCCATCCACAAGATCTATGCAAAATCGTATGTCCCCTTTTGTCCTCTTTAGGAATAAACCTCGTTTTAAAATTGGTATTTTTTGCATTTTTCTGCACAATTTTCAATCAGCCGCATCAACAATTATCATCAAAAAGCGTAACAACGCGAGTTTTTTTTTATGAAAATGTTTATACTTTTATATTAACCCAACATTTATATCACAGACAAACAGACGTAACACATCATACATTTGCACTACAAATCATCGTCACTAAAGAAAAAAAACTAACGCCATCGGTTGCCCAAGTAGCACACTACGATCATAATAAGTTGTATTAACTTGAATATGACTTAGTAAGTCATATTTATGTTATCTCAACTAAATTGCAACTCGTGTGCTACTAGGGTGACATACTGTGATGATTAAGCTGAACAGATGGCAGTAGTGTGTTAACGTCAAGCGTAAGAAAATCGGCTATACGTACTATCCGTGATGATACTAGCAACTAAAAACATTTGAATTAACCGTTTAGTGGGTAATCGATGAAGGAACTGCAAATGTTTTGTTTGTTTGTCTGTGTTAACATATTAAAATTTGTTTTATAGCATTTATTAACATCATTATGAGCAAATTTTTCTATTTACATTCATAAATTTACCAAAATACATTTACATTTATGTATTTACATATGCATAATAACATCTACATATTTACATTAGCAAATTAACAACTGCAAAACAGCACATGCAAATACCTGAATGAAAATATATCAAGATAAATATATGTATGTAAATAAATAAATGTAAATAGCCAACACAGACAAACAGACATAACACTTGCAGTTTCTTTCATCGATTATGTATTAAACGGTCAATTCAAATGTTTCGTCAAAAGGAAGTTCGTACACCTTTTCATTCTCCTACAAAAAAAAATACAAACTTTGCCTTATTTTTGCCCAAATCCAGGAGAGGGTCCCCTTAAGTGAATGATTCGTTAAACCTTCTAGCACTTAATTTCATTCTAACATGTTCAGTCATGTTCAGGATGCCATCAGAGTAGGGAGAACAGGGTTGGCACAATTAAATAAATCAATAATAAAACGTCATTATTCAAAGCAGTGAAATTTTTTATTGGTTATTTTTGGGTTCTGTTTCTTACACATTGGAGTAAAACAGGATTTTTCATCAGCTTAATTCGATCATCGTTTGTAGTATGCCTTGAACTGTTTCGGGAAAGCATTACAAGCGGCTCGCATTTATTATTCAGGAATGTCATGCCATATTTTCTGCAAAGTTGCACAGAATTTTCTAGTGCCCATTGCACAGTGGTCCAGTAAGCTACTTTAGGCGGACATGAGGTTTTCAATGAAAATTTGTAATATTAGAGCGTTGGTTACTTCTGAGAACTTGTTGCAAACTTATTGTATTACAATTTGTATGAAATTATTTTGTTCTTACATTAAACGCAAGAGTGGCGTATACTCTAACTTTTTTATGATCCAATATCGTGAGATGATATGTTGAGCAAAGTTGTAGAAATTATTATTATGAAAAACTTTGTAGAACATATTTTTTGTCTAGCTTCTACTGCGATAATTCCGAATTTTAGTAAATAATCGTTTTTCGACTAAAAGTCACTCATTTTTAACTTTTACCAGCTTTCTACACAGATAAAAAGAAACATTGAATTTTCTTCTTAACTCATATCCTATTAAGCGTTTTCTATGAAAACACGTGGTCATTGACATATACTGAACAGAGATAGCCATGATTTCTGTGTGTTTTGATTCTATTTGAGCTCCAGATGTATGTTTTTATTGAAAACTGTATGTAACAAGAGCTTTAAAAAAGATAGAAAAATATCATCTCTCCCAAATTTTCCATAAACGTACTCTAAGGTGTGTTGAATCAAGTTATGGTATGCCATATTTTTTTCAGGTGCTCCATTTCGTGTTGTAAGGCCTATAGTATGGCATAAATTTAACTGAAAATTTACCATAAAATGAAAACGAGAAGAAATACAACGATGGTGTATTCAGCAAAATTGTAGCATATGTCTAAACGAACAACTTTGTAGAACATAGTAAAAGTTAAAAATGAGTGACTTTTAGTCGAAAAACGATTATTTACTAAAATTCGGAATTTTCGCAGTAGGCTTTGAAGCTAGACAAAAAAATATGTTTTACAAAGTTTTTCATAATAATAATTTCTACAACTTTTCTGAACATATCATCTCACGATATTGGCTCATAAAAAAGTTAGAGTATACGCCACTCTTCCGTTTAATGCAAGAAAACAATAATTTTATACAAATTGTAGTACAATAAGTTTGCAACAAGTTCTCAGAAGTAACCAAAGCTCTAATACCACAAATTTCCATTGTAAACCTCATGTCCGCCTAAAGTAGCTTACTGGACCACTGTGCATTGGTTTGAGATGCTGAAACTTTTTTTAAATATTGCCCAAAATGGGATAGCCAATGGGTTAACCTCTGGCGAAGAGGTCGGCCAGAATTGTGCTGAAAAATATCCGGCAAAGTGTTCTTGCACCAGGTCTGCGTAACTTTTGCAGAATGTGAAGGGGCCTGTTTCTGTAAAAATAATTGAAGCATGTTGCATCAAATGTCCTTTCAAAACATTGTTGAGGTATTAAAGGGTGTTCCGATCAAAATTTGGTCAAACAGTAATGTGTGTGAGTCGGTCAATGTTTTTATTAATAAGTCAAATTATTTTTCTTTTTCAAGTTCAGTTAATACAGAATACAAGGAGAAATATTCTGCTAAGCTTCCTTTTTAACGAATGCGAATTGCCGGGTCTTTCGTTTTACACCTACCATAAGATTTTGTACAGTCCATTTTATTCGCCGGAGATCGCCAGTTTGCCTTGAACTGTTTCTCGCTTACAGCAGCTTTTTTAGTCTTCTTATGGTTCCGCTTAACGATGGCCCAATATTGTTCGATTGGTCGGAGCTCTGGCGTGTTGGGAGGGTTCTTGTCCTTGGGCACCACTTGAACGTTGTTGGCAGCATACCATTCCATGCCCTTTTTTCGTAATGGCAAGATGCCAAATCCGGTCATAAGAGAACGGAACAATTGTGTCACTTCCGGAAAGGCGGTATACGTTTTTGTAGGCACTCGCTCAGATAAATGTCCTGGTCGACGGTTCCGGTCGCATTGTAAATGTTGCTTTTCAAGCCACACGTACAGATGGCTTGCCACACCAGATATTTCTTTGCGAACTTTGACAGTTTAATGTGCTTGAAAATATCTGCCAACTTTTCCCGTCCGGTTGCCGTATAAAATTCCTGTCCAGGAAGCTGTTTAAAGTCTGCCTTGACGTAAGTTTCATCGTCCTGTACCACGCAATCAAACTTCGTCAGAATCGTCGTGTACAACTTTTGCGATCGTGCTTTGGTCGACGTGTTTTGTTTATCGTCGCGATTTGAAGTAACCACTTTCTTGTGAGTCGACAGTCCAGCTCGTTTTTTAGCTCCATCCACGGCGCCACTCCTAGCTTCTTGCGACATCTCGGACGGAGAAGTTAAGGTTTCGCTCGAAACAGCGGGCAAATCATCGCTGTAGCCTCCGGCTTTCGATTTCCTCCCGATCCAGCTTTCCTGGCTTTCGACAAACGCTCACCGAACACTTTTAATACGTTGGTAACAGTTGATTTAGCCACAATCAACAATTTCGCCAACTTGGCGTGAGAGTAGTTTTGATTTTCGTCATGCATGTGCAACATTTTGATGCGTTGCTTCTCATCACTCGGCGACATTTTGATAACTGAAGTGCTAATCTCGAAGTCAAAATAGAGGCATGATGCTTCACGCACACATGTTCAAAATAAGGGGTGTGCAAATTTTTTAATGCGAGGTGAAAGAAAATGCGTCAAGTTGGTGTCGACCAAATTTTGATCGACTTAAGCTTTAGGCATAATTCATCTGCGCTTTACAGACTACTTCAGTCGAGCACTCGACACCGAAAAAGTCAATAAGTCGCAAACGCCTATCTGTCAAAGAATAAGCTTTTTCTAGTGGTATTGACAGGAATTTGCTCGTGATTACTAGTGGTTGTTTGAAACAGTGTTAGTTATCATTCTCCTAGTATTCTAATAACTTCAACTGTAGGCAAATGACAATGTTTTGGATGAATTGCTCATTTAAACCATGAGAAGGTATAATCTCCCATGAAAGTTCATTAGCAAAGGTTTCATGCACTATTACGTTTAATCTGTTACTTTTCTAAATTCAGCTTAATAACTCATTCGTCTTATGGCTTTCGGCCTACTGACTCATTTGGTTGTGGTTCCGATAATTTGTTCATTTATGAAGAGAAGGTGATTTTCCCATATCTCCCATATTGAGCAGTGTGACATAGTAGTCAGAGCTTAGTTATGAGTGAAGTTATAGGCTTTAAAATGTTTAATGACTCTTGTTCCTTGTATGGTAACGGGATATGTTGTTAGTATAGCTCCATCATTCGGCCTGTGTATCCAAAATGTGATAAATACAAATAGGGTAATGTATGAAGGCATCATAATAGTCGATTTGTTTCTAAGCAGTTGAGACATTAATCATCAATTTATAATAATATATTTGAGTGAGAATTTTGATTTCACTGACTTTTTAGCCACCATGGCATCACTGGTTAAGCTTAACAAATTAATTATAAACATTGAAGCATGAAGAATGATTTAACAAGAAAATCAGATACTCAATTTTTGCGACACTTTTTTGCCTATGGTACAACTATGCCCTAATATTTTTATTACATAGTAAAGCTCGATTCAAAGTAATTCTGGACGAACGGTTTAATACACCACAGCATCCCTGGTGGTTGGAACAAAAAACCTTTGACAGCCATTTGTTGATAGCGTTTGAAAGCGTGTATGTTGTTTAATTCTTCAGTTATGATCACTTGAATGTGTCTAAATTTACTGTAAATCGAGCTTTAAAATGTTGATAGTGATAAAGTTTTCGATGGAAATGTAGGATGTAAATTTTTCAAAATGGTTATCCAACACGAAACCTAAGTAACAAACTCTATAGTCTAATATAGTAGAAATTTAAATGTTTTGAAATGCAATAGTCGATTGATCATATGTGAAAATCAACTAGGTGTGATAAAGTAGTTTGTAGATTTGATTTGTGAAATTCAGTGCTGAGTATATAATGATGAGAAAAGTAAACATAACGACAATTCTTTTAAACAAGAATCCTCAATGATGAGACGTAGTTGCATCCACGAACTGACTCAATACGGTGCTTATAGACCGACATTACATCCATACTCTAAAAAAGTTTTCGGCTTAATCAATTTAGTTGGTTAACTGTCCATGGTTCAGAACAGTGCGTCTTCTTAAGCATGTCTATGCAAATGTTTAAGCATGTCTAAGTTGAATGTTATATCTAGCTCAATTACTTCATGAGTTATAGTTGAAATTTCAATCGACCACTGCATATTAGGCTGGATCAAAGACACGTACTCTTAGACTTGTTCGCGACAAAATCTGGACACCCCTAAATACGTATACTTCTGAAAATACTTCATCAACGCGTGAAAAATTTCGCAGACTGATGAATGTATGTCTGTTCATTATGTAAAATCAATGTTTGGTGATACTACAAGCATTTAGATCGAAGATGGCGTTGAAAAAAGAGCAAGTGTGAAAAGCAATTGTGTGCAGCCGCACTGAAAAAAGCTCAGTTTTCCTGCAAGTACTGTCCATAATGTTCGTAAATCTTTCGATACACGTTTGACAACAGCCAAGAAAGCTGGGAGCGGAACAAAACCGGATTTCAGGAACCACAAGAAGGACACGAAGGTGAAGCAAATACTGCAGAAGAGGCCAGATTTTTCGGTACGTACTGGGCTAGAAAAATAAAAACTGTCCCCAATGATAAACGGAATGTGACGCCTAAGACCCGGGCTCACAAGTCTTATCTCGAGTATTTGACGCAGTTTTCCTGCGTGATAATGGACGATGAAACTTATGTGCTGGAAGACTTTAAGCATGAATGGCGAAGAGAAGCATTTCCGGACGAAGAAAAAGGCCAAGTTTCTCAAAATATAGTTGGTTTGGCAGGCAATATGCAGCTGTGGTCGAGCAAGCAAAAGCTTCATGATTACCGGAATGGTATACAAGGAAATATACCGTCAAGAATACCTAAGGCAGTGATTGTTCCCATTTCTACCATGACGCTTCCTCGCTATTCTGGCCTGATTTGGCATCTTGTCACTAGACCAAAGATGTATGGAATGGTATATAGCGAATGGAGTCTATGTTGTACCGAAAAAGGAGAATATCGAGCACTAACTCGAAGCTCCAGAGACTTGCTGACGAACAGCTATAACTCGGTTGACAGAGTAGTTGGTGCTATCCGATACTCGGTCGAATTGCAGCAAGCTTTAGTCTCCAGTAATTCCAAACAATTATCATAGTTATCTACAGCTACTGTTTTTAAAACAATTATACGGTAAATTGATATATGGATGCAAACACAAACTCGAATTTGCCATGATAATTCGCATACAACTTCAATAGGCTCAAGTCAAATGAGCTCGAATTTGGCTGGCTGATAAACTCAAATTTGAAATACGTCAAGCTTCGCTCATTGAAGCCGAGGTTTTCAGTAACTGTTATCAATCAATTCTACGATGCACATATACACATGCAGACATTTGTGTACTAGTCAGCTATAAAAGGCATCTCTGGACCGTGGATCAACAGTAAATTGTTCTGGATTCCAATACCTTCTTTGAAAGCGATGTCAACGCGTAAACATTGTCTACCGGCCACCATTCAATTTTGCGACATTCAAGACCCACTTTGCACCTTTTTCAGAACTGCTGGATATGTCAAAATAGGTAACATTCATCAAACGCAACATTCGTCGGACATTCTACGGCTCAGCCAAACATCAGCAGACCAGCCAAAACTTGGCCTACTCGTCCTGGAGGCGACGACGACGACAATGTCGCATTTCCAGTGGCAACATATTCCGGGATGGCTGACCCGTAGTTGAGATTGATGTGTGCAAATAAGCGGCGCTCTTTTTGTGTTGAATAGCATTTTGACAGCTAATTTAGCCAACGACGACGATGGCGGCGACGAGGACGACGTCAACAACAGGCAACTATCCGGACTGGGTTCGGTTATACGGAGCAGACTAAATTATTTTCCAACTACGTTCGTCGGCCATGTCCAAATAACCATGATTAATGAGGTTGATCGCCCGTCGTCGTTTTCCCAGGAGGGTTTTTGTTTATCGCTTATCGTAATCTGACTTCAAAGTAATACTATGTAGGTGAAAATGTTGCTTACGATTAACCGTCGGTTGAGGCGGTTAGTGCCGAGTTATAGATCCATCGAAGCTTACCTGGAAGGAGAAAAGAAAACATAAAATTAAATTAATATAATTTAAATGCCAAACTAATTAAACTTCTGCCCACCCAATGAATGGACGACATTGGCAAACGGTCCATAAAGCGTACGCTCCTCCTTCTTTTTCCCGGAAAGCAATCACGCAACAGAACAGCTCCAACTACCGACTTCCGAATAGTTATGTATAAATTAGCCACCCGGCCAGCAGCGGTCACATTCGTTCATTTGCAGAGTCATCTAATTTGCATATCAATAGGCATTAAGAAAGTGCATGCAATGCTTTCGCTCGCAGATCCCCGGGAAGCCCAAACTTTAGCAACAGACCCAACCCCAGCTCCAGCCAGGTAGATCGTCGTCGTCACACACAACCTGTTGTTGTTGTATGCGCCCAGGTCTGCCCACTGAGAGTAGGGTGTCAAGTTCCGGAAAAGTCTCATTTCTCTGTTACGGAACATGCACAACACACATACTTGAAGCAGTTCTCCGGGAGCCTTCCGTGATAGTAACAAACCACCAGCAAACCCAGAAAAGGGGTCAGGCAGGACTCTCAACATTACGTGATCCGGCAGACTCACGACTCTCGCTCGCAGTAGGTTACAACAACAAGTGGTCAATGTATTACCCACCGTGTGCTCGAACTGTTCCTGGGCGTCGGTCGCAGCCAACGTCTCCGCCGGTTGTCGTCGGAAGACGGAAGAGGTGCCACTCATGAATTCACGCGACGGCTTCAGAACAACACCTTTTCCTTTCCCTTCCGATTTGTAAATGCATGCATTCGTTCGTTTCGTACACCTTGCCCGCTTTGGGGTTCCGCATTCTTGAAAAAACGAGAAGTCTAAGACTGCCTCCGTGATTCCGTTTGTACCCACGTACCAGGTTAATGGTATCGACTGTGGTGGAATATTAAAATCGCCGGATCACGCATCCCTCCGTTTACTGCCGCCAACTGACTCCTCCATGGTGACGTTGCTGTTCTTACCTCCACCATCGCTGCCGAACGCGCCAAGTTCAACCGAGTTCGTGTTCCAGAAAGGAAAACGACCCCGGTGATGGAGGCGGCGACGGTGGGGTAGTTTTTCTTCCTCCGTGATCCTGTTGCGACGGTTCCGATGGCGAGTATGTGTGTGCTTGTGTATGTAGCACGCGCGAGTTCGAAAAAAGAGTCTTTGTGTGAATGGATTTTTCGCATTCCCTGTCTCTGATGACGTCGACGTCGTCATCATCATCATCATCATCATCATCATCGAAGAGGGTGGCGTGCCGATTTGGCGTTTCTTCATCCAGCCAGCGTACAATGGACATCATCAGCCAACCGCCGCACGGACACGGACATGGAGGTGTGTTCCGATGAGTTTTTCTCCCCTCGCAGCTTCTACTAACCATCAGCTGCTCGGTGTACGGGTTGCGTTTGCCAATATCAGCTGATTGGGGCACGAGGCAGTACCGATGCCGGCACACGTCCACGGAACGCACGACTCTGTGCGCCGCATACGCGCCACATCCAAGCACTTCGATCCGTCCGAGAAATCCCGCCTGAGTCATTCATAACATGCATGCGGCAAGGGAGGAGGGCAAGAAGCCTGCGTCCAGAGAGACAGTTGCATGTCGTGTTGTTGAGCTCGCGCGGCCTGCGTCACCCGGCGTCTACTAGTACCGCAATTGATGGGAAGTTCACGTGCAGAAAATCTGCGAAAAAATGACCTGCAATTGGCAACAAACACAACAAACCGCACAGGCGAGCACGCAGGGACGACTGTCGGCTGTGAATGGCCAGCCACCACAGTCTCTGGTCTCTGGTTCACTCATCGCTAATGAGTGATTTTTTTCACCTCCATCAAGCGCGGCAATTTACGCCAACAGGTGTGAAACAGGTGACCTGCTGGCTGAATGCACGCACGCCGCCGGCCGGGGTGGTGCCGCGTTCCGTTAGCGTCCGCTCGGTGGATGCTGCGCAGTGAAAAGCGGCTATTTAGGCAAATTTTACTATGCTAATTACGACACGCAGGTAAAGTTTGTCACTTTGGGCACAGAGAGGTAGGCTGACGAGGGGTCGGAAGGTATTAATTGAGCACGGTGATGGAAATGTGACGTGTTTATAGCTGCTTTAAGATGCAGGAATGGTAATGTGTCAAAGACATGGAGAAATTCGACTATTTTAAAATGATTTCAGAACCCTAATCGCACAATTTCCTGGCTAAGAAAAATTATGAAAAATCGCACGTTCAATCTTACCATTTTGGAGCTATGAAATTGAACGTCTTGATTCTGAGGCTTTTGAGGGGTTTGTGACGAGCTTAAGGATGCAGGTTGGAAAATTTGCTTCTCTCAGTATAAACATTCAACGAGGTAACGATCTGGTGTTTGTTGAACTGTTCCGGAAACTCCCAGCGAAAAGGATTTCCCGCATGGGACTAAGGACTGTACCGTTAATTATGAGTACACCTAAAAATTTCTGTATTTAAATATGTTTTATGATTTTTTTGCAAATTAAACTCATTTACATTGTTTATTGACCATCAAAAAAGCCAATTACATCAGTATTCATTTAATTTTTCGTAGATCTGGCCAGCTCTCGCACCTTCTTCTTGATGTGCCGCATAAGGTTTTGCACAACCGTTCCGTCGGTGGTCTTTTTTTGAATTTGATGATGTCATCTGCTCCACTAGCCTTCTTCCGCAGCTTTCCTTGATCAAAGCCCAAAATTTCTCAATGGGCCTTATTTGCGGACAATTGGGAGGATTCATCACCTTCTCTAAAAATTGGACATTGTTCTCTTCATTCTCTGCCAAGGTGGCACGCACATAGTGGAAGGATGCCAAATCAGGCCAAAACAGTGTCGAACCTTTGTGCTTTGGGATTAGTGGCAGAATTCGTAACTGCAGGCATTCCTTCCGGTACATTTCGGCGTTTATATTTGCGGTCGCGAAAAAGGGTGTCTTTTTTCCAAATTTTTCATAAAAAATCAATTTCTCCGAATTTGGGACTTCCGTTCCCCGCTTCATTGTGTAAAACTGTGCCCTGTAGTCCATTTAGACGTACGTCTCGTCATCCGTGATAATGCACATGTCATTTTTGCTCAAAACGTCGTCGTACAGCTTCCGAGCCCGATTTTTCACGGAATCCGCTTGAATTTGGCTGCGTTTCGGAAATTTTTATTTCCTGTACGTCTTCAGAAATTTCGCTCCTTTGCATGGTTGACCATTCCAATCATCGTTCCACACTTTTTTGCGCAATCTCTGATGAATAGCTTCCTTTTTCCTTTTTCCTTTTTCTACCAAGACTGGGTAATTCCTTCAATGTGTTATGCATAACAAACCGATTGATCGCATTTTGGACCGCTCAGACACTAACACCTTCTACTTGTGCCAATTTTTTTAGCGACAATCCCTTTTCAGTGCAGTACTTGGTCACAATCGATTTTCGCTTTTCTTCCGTAAGACCTCGCATTGTTCTGCTTGAAGTAAATCTTTAACTTTTAATGAAGGTTTTCGTTTTCGCAAGCTCACTGAAGGTGATTTCTGCTTTACACTTACTGACCATAATGTTGGTGATGGGTTATCTGTAGTTTGGGTAACTCTATCCAGTTTTCAAGCAAAACTAGCGTTCGCTCATGTTCATGTAAAGACATACGCAAGACCCTCAATCTGACTACTTTTGAGTAACTATAAATTAGAAGAAAAATTAGTAATCTCCATTTAATTCCAACTACCTTTGCTTATCTTCGACAGATACGCGTATTTCGTCTACAATGTGCAGACTTCTTCAGTGTCTCGTACTAATAACTCGACTGTTCGATCACTTTTGAGTGATTTCTGTGTCAGTTTTATTGTACATAGCGTTTCAGAGCGCTGGTCTAAGAATCGAGGCTTGTGAAATTTTGTCGAAATCCTGATCGATTGCTGTTTTACCTAGAAGACCAGCACACGACTCTACTTAAATCTTGTAAATAATTCCCAAGATCTTTTATGAGTACTCAGAAATTCTCATTCTAAGGTCTGTATCCACTTTAATCCGGACAACTTCAAATCACTGTTCCTTTGAAATATTACGCGTAGCATTGAACAACTTCGCTGAGATACAGCTGACACTCTTTGAGAAAAAGACTATGGTTGGTGTTTACATTTCATGGTTAGTGTTCAAGGTAGTGACGAATGAAAGGCACGTGCTGCTAGCGGATTTTGTACGGGCGTCAATACGGGAACATGCAAAAAAAATTGGGTTTAGTTTGTTCACAGTGTGCTCAAATTATTTTCGGAACGTTTGACGGCCAAGAGGAAACGAAGAAGTGATCAAAACATTGGACGTACCGATTTTGTCATGGACCGAAAGGTGAAGAAGATATTGAAGCGAAACCAGAATCGCTCTGTTCGAACAATGGCTCGTATAACAGGAATGTCACCTGGTTTTGACCATTGTCAAAACAGCGTTTGGGGTTGAACTCGTATAAAGTATAAACATTTCCAAATCGCAGCAACAAACAGAACTTGATAGCCAAATCACGGACTCGACATTTGTACTGCGAATATTTGGAACAGTTTTTATGCGTTGTTATAAACGATGAAACTTATGTCCTGGAGGATTTCGAGCAGGTTCCACGGTTGATTTTCTAATCTGTTACGACCAGAAATGTAACAGCTTAGCATTTTAGGACGAAAAAGGCATCGAAATTTCCTAAAATTATTGTTTGGCAAGCAATTTTCACGTGTGGCAGAAAAAATAAATCTTTCGTCTCTGCAGGCATAATCAGTAAGGACCAGTTTACCAGAAAGCGTGCATGCAGAAGCTTTTGCTACTCTTCATTAAAAAAAACCAAAAAAAAAACCTTTGTTTTGGCCCGATTTGGCATCATGCCGTTATGCTAAAACTATGATACGAAGCAAATCAAGTGAATATTGCACAAGAAACCGCAAATCCACTAAACTGTCCAGAGTTACGTCCAATCGAGAGAGATATTGGGCTCTGCTAAAGCGGAAGCTTTCTGGAAAGAAACAAAGGTGGGCTCCACGCTATCTGAAGAGTTTGTATAAACCTTAATAAATGGAGTTAAGCGCAAATTCCGAAAATGCTATGCAAATACCGAATAACTATGTTTTTACTTTGTTAATTGTTAAATCAACAAGGATCGCAAGCCGGTAGTTCAAACTTTCAAGCGGAATCCCAACAGTTCAGTTCGAGATGTGACGAAAAAACTGAATCTAACCAAAACTTTCGTGCAAGATGCAAAAAAACGTGAAGGATTACACACGTACAAAGTCTAGAAGGCGCCTAATCGCGATGAACGCCAGAATACGGTAGGTAAAACACGTGCACGGAAGCTCTACACTCAGATGTTGACGAAACCACATTGCCTCGTTATGGATGATGAGACTTCCGGCAGCTTCCGGGGCTCCTGTTTTTCACTGCTCAATACAAATTCGATGTTCCTGAGGACGTTAGAAAGCAGAAGATGTCAAAGTTTGCCAAAAAATGTATGATTTGGTGAGCAACTTGCTCGTGTAGAATGCGAAGCACCCCATTTTTGACAACTGGAACGGTCGATGGGCAGGTGTACATAAATGAATGCCTCCAAAAGCGTCTACTTCCTCTTCTAAGGTCCCACAATGGTCCTACGATTTTCTGGCCGGATTTAGTCTCGTGCCATTACTCGAAAGAGGTTTTGGAGTGGTACAAGGTTAAGGACGTAAATTTCGTGCCGAAGCATCTCAGCCCCCCGAACGCACCGGAACTGCGGCCAATTGAAAAGTATTGGGCCATTATGAAGCAGGCACTTCGGCAGCCTGCCAAGGAAGTGAAATCGGAGGAAGATATGAAGAAAAAATGGATTGCTACGCAAAAAAAGTTGGTCCAAATGTTGTACAGGACCTTATGAGTAGTGTAAAGAAGAAGGTTCGTGCATTTAGATGTGGAATTGAAATTGAATAAATTTACTATTTTACTCCCTGAAAGTTTGAATATGATTGGTTGAACGGGCGAATTTTTCCGAACATTTGTGAGTGTCGCAATTTGATTACGTACACGCTTTACATCGCAAAATTTGTGTTTCACTTAAGTTTGGAGGCATCCGGATTATTGTGGATACAGACCTTATGCTAGTGCTTTGGCAATAGATTTAATGCATGTTTGATATCGATTGTTACTAGAACTTAGTTCCGTACTCCCCTACTTTTCTGTTTGGATGATTTCTTAGCTGAATTGCATCCACTGTATACCTTTCTTTTCCGAATCTGAACTTGTTTTTCAAAAAAATCGTTCACGCCCTCCGTACATGTTATGTCTATCGGAAGAAATCCTTTCCAAAAGTTCATCGAGCGTATCCAACAGGCACATAGAGTCCTGTACGATGCTGAACCTTCAGTGGATTTTGTGATATTGGCAGCAATACAGGCGACTAATGCAAAAATGGTACCTGGCATCCAAAGCATTCAATTAATAACCAATAAGCGAATTGTGAAAGCAATACGCTTGAAATTCTAAGGAAGGAGCAATACATGCTTATGTATATCCTAGCTCTTGGAACACCACCCTACACTCTTTACTGCCTTGTTCCGTCATTGCTTTTTGCACGGACCTTTCGGTTCTAAGACAACAAGCACCAAGGTACTAATTGCATCAATTTGTCGGTTGTTTCACAGAACCTTTCTAGAATTGCCGTCAACCTGGTCACGTAACGAGTCCGGGCCACTGGATATCCTAAAGACCTCTCGACGAAGACATCCTTATCAAAATACTTCATCCTCCACTTCTGCTCACAACTTTGAGTCTTTCGTTCGCTCTGACTCTCATGACCGATGCTGTACCGGATCGGCTGATGGTCTCCAATATTTGCATACTCTCTAGTTCTCCACCAGCAACGGACTGCAGAACGTGACGTCGGTTATGGATTCCCGGCCACCTTGGCTGGCTCTATCGAACTGCTTAACTTTACTTCCAGGTTTGCCAAAGCTTCCAATAAAGACCGGCGCCAGTGGTGTACTGGTAAGCTGATGTCTGTGAGAATTTTCTGAGGCCAAAAATCTCTCATAACGTCTTCCTTCGGAAAGGAAGTTGGCTAACCTTTCAGCACTTGCGCCAACTTTTGTTACACGAGCACTCGCGCGTTGTACTTTTTTCAACATATTCCTTCCTAAAATATCTCGTGATACGGATCACACAGAGATACTCAGTCAGTACACGATCGATGTCCAAAATGTTTGCACCAATCGTTCGGGACAGTCACTACTCATCGGTACAATATTGAAACCTATTAGTGTTTAAAACTAATTTTACTATTAAACTGCCTACTATGAAGTTTTGCAGTAGGTCAAGGCCTTTTTATTAGCGAATAATTTAGTGCTAATTATTTTCAGGAATATGCTATATCTAAGTATCTTGACCAGTGGAACAGAAGCTATTGAATGATGACCAGTAGTTCACAATCTTTCCACTATGCGGCACTCGTGTGCCATTTATTTTCAGGAATATGCTATATCTTAGTACCCTGTCCAGATAGAATGTTTCTGTTTTCGACAATGTTATTCAATGATTCAAAACTTTTTGAATGTTTTGAAACTAGCAGTTCAAATTTTTTTTCGCTAAACGGCTCTAGGCGCCAATGTATTTCCTTAAGGTACCATACCTGGGGATCTTTCGTGACCATTTGGATAGATGTTGTCTTCAGATAAGTTTTTCAGTTGAACAACACCTTTTCATTGGTGACTCGCAGTTCCGAGTCTGTCCGCCACGCGGCGCTAGTGTGCGTGTACATTTGTTGGAATATGCTGGATCCGTCTCAAATTCAAGGCTTCAGTCATCAGCAAGGCTGTTTAGTAGGTCAAGACCTTTTGATTTGTGACCAGTAGTTCAGGACGTTTTCGCTACGTGGCGCTAGTATGGTATATTTTCGGATCCTGACTAAATGCACATCAAATTTATTCTATTCTGCATTAGCATACTTCTCAATCTTCCTCTCTTTTTATGCTGTAAATTTGACCTTATATACATATCTCTGTTCCCACCCATAGCAACGGATACTTGCTTTTTGAACAAGAAAAAGTATGGATATGACAGAAGAAGAAAAGTGACGAAGATAAAAAAGAACACTGTTCTTGAAAACATCTTAAGTAGCAAATCATGTTGTAGTAATATGATAATGACTTAGCAGGTCATATTTCTGTTATCTCTACTGAATGGCAACAAGTGTGCTACTAGGGATGTATCGCAGCCATCTCGACTTCATCCGCCACCCAATTATCGTTATCGTGGGGAAAGCGATACAGCTCTGCAATGATTGCAACATTGTACATTGTAACCGTTTTTGACTGCCACAACAGTTGCTGCGTAGCGTGACAAAGATTGAAATGTATCTTCAGTATTAGTGGTCAGCCAGTGCCTTTTTGTAACTGGAGCTTCCAATTATCTGCCTATTCCGTTCTACTTTAAGAAAGCGAACACTCCTTTTTACTGACACATTGTAACCGTTGTGACATTTTTCACCGCATTGTGACATTTTTTGTGATAGATATCGACAGAAATCTGAATTAGAGGAACACTTTGGAAGATCGATAGAAACCTCTGATAAGATCAAGATTCAGTTTATATGACAATTTGGACAATTTATTGAGATAGATATCGCAGAAATCTGAATTAGAGGAAGCACTTTGGATGATCGAGAGAAACTTCTGATAAGATCAGAAACTTCTGATAAGATCTAACATGGTTTTGACGTAGGACTACGGAGCGCCACGAAATATGGTTAGATTTTGAACGTTTATAACTCAGTCAGTACACGATCGATTTCCAAAATGTTTGCACCAATTGTTCGGGACAGTTACTACTCATCGGTACAATATTGAATCCTATTAGTTTTAAACATTTTACTATTAAACAATTAATAAACGCGAAGCGCTGTCAATACAAGAATCAAGAATAACTGCATCGTACATTGCTACGTAGCCCTACGTCACCTTTGGGTACATTTGGCTATCCCCTATAGTTTTTTTTTGCGGAAGTCTATGGCAATATTTTGAATCAGTTCACTGTTTGAAAGATGTCTTCAAAAAGACATACACAAGTTGCTTGCGAAGAAGTCAACTACTGAATGTAGAAGTATACTTTAGAAAAACCTTAGAAGTGTTAGTAAAAGGTTTTTTAAACCTCAAGAAAAACTGGTAGAAATTTTCATGAGAAATATTTCCGGGTTCATGGGCAAACAACGCATGCAATTTTTCCACAAAGATAATTGATGTGGTTGAGAGGGAGCTCATGAAAGTTTGAAGAAATCCATAGCAAAACTTACAGAAAATATTCAGTAGGATCCAGAGCACGAAGAAGTTCCACAATTTTTTATTCAAAATCACGCACTCTCTTCACTTTGTATTTTAATCTATCCGGCTATACAATATGCATTTTATCGGTTTTGTTCATACCTATAGCCTCCATTTCGGTGCACTGTAAGATTTTGATTGTGGCATGTTCGAGATGAAGGCTTCTTATTTTATAGACCGTCCCAGAAAGAAAGGGCACACCTTTTGAAAAGATGTGAATTTTTATTTATGTCAACTTTTATTCTTACACATGGTTTCTCAACATTGTTTATCAACAGTTCATAAAAAATGTTTGATGACTTTTTCATTTATAAGTTCTTGAAATTTTCCACTAACGTTTTTTTATAAGGTTCTGCACAGAATGATTAGCAACAGTTTTGGACGCTTTTGTCCAGTCTCGTTTGAACTTTTCCACTGTATCAGCTGGCTGAACATGTTTACGAAGGTACCTCTTGACCAGAGCCCAAAATCGTTCGATGGGACGAATTTCAGGGCAATTCGAAAGATTCATGGGCTTAGGTATAATTATCACGTTTTCCGAATTGTAACAGTCCATTGTCAACTTAGCGTAATGACACGAAGCAAGGTCGGGCCAGAATATTACAGGATTGTCATGTTAACGAATCCGCCACAACAGGTATTTTTTCAAGCATTGATTGACGTAAATATCTGCATTCATTGCTCCATTTTCATGTACGCTAATTCGAACTATGCTGCCATCGCTTTTTGCCAAATTTTTGGGACTTCGAGGTGTTCAGTTTTGGGGAAATCGTGAACTGAAGCCTATTTTTCCTTAGAAAAAGCTCATCCGGTTTTGTTGTCCAATTTGTGGTATGGCGCTCTTTTTTGTCCACATTTTAGCGGGTCCGCTAGGAAATACTCCTCCCTGAACGTTCGGATCGCAATACGCACCGCTTTTACACCAAAGTTTTCCAGTTTCACCAACTTTCGTAGTGATAATCCTGTCTCCACTTGGCACGGCGTTTTGATCGGAAATCTTTCTCATCTCTAGAAATGCGCATGAAACTTGCTGTGAGTTGTGTTCGGTTTGACGTTTAACAATGTAGATTGTTCAAACAATGAGATGCCGACAGACTTCCCGAATAAAAATGTATGTACAAATGGCAACGTTAGAAAAGTATGCCCTTATTTTCTGGGACAGTCTATATTAAGGAATCTGTTTTGTGAAACAAGTGTCTTCCTTAGTGAAGTTTGCAGAAGCAGATAATTTCTCATCTCCATGCGAAGCGCTAGGAGTGGACAGTAATTTTGTTAAAGTTGTTAAAGTGCCTTCCTGTTCAATTAACACTAAAAATGCGGACGAGAATAGCGGAAACAATAGAAAGATCTGCAATAGTTTTCGACAAAGTAAGTGATAGTAAAAAATCTAGGAAGATTTGAAACATGTTAAACAACTTTAGAGGTTCGATGAAATATATACAGTAGATCTGGAAGAAGTCAACAGAAAATTCAGCGGGATGTACTAAAATCTGGAGGAAATTCATAATAATTTCCGATCCAAAGGAAGCTCTTTCGAAAAAGCCAGGTTGTTGAGACTCAAACTGTATTTGGAAAATGTTTACACATCTTCAGTAAAGAAAGCTCATAGCTATTCGACAGGGATTTTAAAATAGCTAATTTTGATTACGTTCAGGTAATGCAAGGCCGTAAAATCGAAAGGACGCTAGTTACTGCTTTAGTAACACCTCTTCAATCCAAGACTGACTATAAGCTGTTATTAAATTCTCAAGAATACATACAAGCATACTTATGGAATTAAACAGTTTTCAATTTAAAATAATACTTAAATATATAGACTTGCTCCTAATCAATTAAACCATCCAACTAAACACTACGCACTTTTTTAAAGATAGATCACTAGTTCCGGTACATTTAACATTACTTTTGAACTGACCCTTGCATCAGGACTCCAACTGCACATCCCAAAGCTGCATCAATCTTATCCCGTTCACTGCCGCCCTCCCTCCCTCGGACACCGACTCGTATCTCCTCATCGCTAATGGAGAAATAAATCGTAAGAAGTCATAAATTTTCCGTTCTGATTCTAGAATCACGACGATAAATTTTAACTTGAGAGCAGATTTAAAGCACTTCTGCAAACGAACCCCATTCGCTTCTGCATCGCTCATCGGGAGAAAGGCTATTCCTCCGAAGCGTGCAGTGGATCTTTGTGGCGTTTGCCGACTCTGCAGTAACAGTAACATCAACCAACATCGGTTGATGACGGGAGCGCAACAACATCACCGCAGGGTAGGTTCATAAATATTGCAATCCCCACCGCGCGATTGGAAAAGAGGTGAGTATAATGCGCGTTGTCGTCGTCGTCTTTGCCCGGCTCTCAAAAGCACAAACCAGCAGCAGGTACTTACACTCTCACTCTCCGAGCCAACGACGACGATGGACGCGATTTTAATTACACTCAGCCCCATCATCGCCGAATGGTAGCGACGCGCGTAATGAAAAGCGCTACCATATCAAACCTCCTGTTATTATTAGCAACAACAATCATAATAAAAAAAATAGTATCAACACAAAGAGCTCTCTCGAGTTCGAGTGAGGAGTTCGACTGATTACCAGACGATTGCATGAGAGGGGGGGTACAATAGTTGGCCTAGTGTGTATAAGCATAGTGTATAAGCTCCACCCACCGCGCGCCCGGCTACAGCAGCGACTACTAACAAACCGGCTCGACCGTCGCGTCGTTCGGCTGAGATATGGCGTGCAGATTGGCCCGGCCGGGCGGTGGCAGCGGCGGCGGCTGCACCCCAACCGACCGACCGGACAGAGTGAGTGTGTGTGAGAGAGAGAGAACGAGCACCAACCTTCAAGTGTGCCGGGTAAAACTCGAAAGCATGGAAGGCGGACGCGCGAGCGCGGGAAGTTCAATCAGCCGCGAAAGCTGCTGTTGCTGCTGCCGAAACTCCGCCCATTTGGCAATTTTTCGGGATTTTTTTTTCAGTTTTAGGTTTGTTTTCTTTTTTGTCTGCATGGGATGGGTTGTCGGAATGGATTTATGAAGGGCTGATTGGAGCGGGCTGGTGTCTTGTTTGATGATTAATTGGTTCAAGCTGAGGGACAGCTTATCACTTGTGTGATGGTTGACTGGGTGAGTTGATCGCTGGTTGTGTCGCTGTATCTCAGACGGTAGTGATCGAGGGGCCCGTTGAGGGATCTAGTAGACTCTAGAGTTAGCATATACGAGGGAATGATACCTTATTGATCGGATTACATTAGATGGGAAATTAGGATCTACCAGAGCTGGTATGTAAATATCGTATTTGCAAGGAAGAATGCTAAGCAGCTTATGCACCAACTATCATTGGGAAAATGGGGAGAAAGGTTTTCTTCAAAATCTCATTCATGTAGTCGCCATGATTGAACGTGACAATATCGTGGATTTTTTTTAGATTAACTGATATTTTGATTACATTTTCCACAAAATTCTGAATAAGTTGTCTGCACCAACGATTACACATTATTGCTTGGTTGAAAACACTACGAATAACGAGTATTTTCGATATCAAAACATTGCAAGAACTCATCTCACGAGTCCTTGATTAGAGAATGCTTGGTTAGAGAACAACAAACAAACTCATTAAAGTTCACACCATCATACTAATGATAAAATGGTACTGGAAAACTTTCAATTAATTAAAACTCCGGAACAAAAGTCTCGTGCAAAACCAGGGCTCGAAAGCTGTACAGCTGCATTTTGGACAATGTCGACCAGTGCATTTTGATGGATGACGAAACATACGTTAAAGAAGATTCAAGAACGCTACCGGGGCCGCAGTTTTATACTAAATCTGTTGGGGAACGTGTGCCAACCGCAGATACGACTGTTGCGATGGAGAAATTCGGTCAGAAGGTGCTCATTTGGCAAGCTATTTGCACATGTGGCTTGCGTTCTTCAATTTTCTATACAAAAGGAACTATAAATGCTGAGATTTATCAAAGGAATGTTTGAAGAACAGGTTGCTACCATTGTATGAAAGCACCAGTCCCTCCTCTCTTCTGGCCAGATTTGGCATCGGCACATTACGCCAAATCCACTCTACAGTGGCTGACGGAGAATAACATCAAGTTCGTAGAAAAAGACATCAACCCACAAACTGTCCCCAGTTGCGACCGATCGAACGCTATTGGGCAATAGTCAAGCGTATATTTAAGAAGGATGGTACAGTGTCCACAAAACTAAGAACATCAAGTTAAAAGTCTGCATTGAGTAAAAAATGAAAGCAATAAGCTTGAAATACTAGGAAAGAAAAAGAACATCTTCAATTATTGTCACAGTAAAACTTATTAATAATTATTCTACATTACACATTTTCGTAAATGTTCTTTCCAGGACTGCACTGGATTTCAACATAGATTTCTCTACTGAAATACCCTTATATTTGACTCAGACTCCACAAAATATACCATTTACTTCTTGACACATTTTCCTGAATGTTTTTTCATGAAACTGGATTGGAATTTATCATAATTTTTCCCTTCAGAAAAACCCAAGCATAAAGCTCAGAACTCTCCACAAAACATGTTCGAAACTCTTCATACATTCTCCAAAATATTCTTTCCAGAACTACTTCGGAGTTCATCATAAAGTTCTGTACAGAATAACCTAAATATTGCGCTCAAAACTCTCCGAGGAACTCTTCACACATTTTCCTGAATTATCTTTCTGAAACTGCATTGGAGTTCTTCTCAGAAATACCCAAATATTTACCTCAGAACCCTCCACAAAACATGACACAAACTCTTGACACATTATCTTAAATGTTCTTTCCAGGATTTCACCAGAGTTCACCATAGATTTTTCTTCTGAAATACTCTAATATTTTACTCAGGACACTCTACAAAATATACCATTTACTTCTTGACACATTTTTCTAAATGTTCTTTCTAGAGCTGGATTGGAATTAATTTCAAAATTTTCCTTCAAAAATGCTCATATATAGAGCTCAGAACTTTCCACAAAATATGCTCGAAATTCTTCATACATTGTCCAAAATGTTCTTTTCAGAACTATTTTGAAGTTCATCAAACAGTTTTTTTTTTCAGAAATCCCCAAATATTTAGCAATCTCCACAAAGTATACCAGGATTTGTTTAAATAATTTAATAAATGTTCTTTCCAGGACTGTACTGAAGTTCATCATCAATGCTCAAATATTTATCTCAGAACTCTCCACAAAATATTCCAGAAACGCTTGACCCATTTTCCTGAACTTGCTTTCCAAGACTGCACTGGAATTCATCATATATAGTAGTTCTCTTCAGAAATACCCAAATATTTAACTCAGAACTCTCCACAAAATACACCAGAAACCCTTGATACATTTTCCATACAGCTACCTCCAGGACTGCATAGGAGTTCGTCATAGATATCTCTTCATAAAAATCGAAATATCTTGCTCAGAGCTTTTCACAAAATATACCAGAAACTCTCGACACATTTTCCTAAATGTTCTTTCCAGGACTGCATAGGAGTTCATCATAGATATTTCTTCACAAAAATCGAAATATCATACTCAGAGCTCTCCACAAAATATGCCTGAAATACTCGATACATTTTCCAAAATGTTCTTTCCAGCACTGCATTAGAGTTTTTCATAAATTCCTTTGCAATATTACCCAAATATTTAGCTCAGAACTCTCCACAAAATTTTGACACATTTTCCTGACTGTTATTTCCAGAACCGCATTTTGGAATTCTTTATAGAGATTTCTTCGAGATTACCTTAAAATACTGCACAGAATTCCTCTGGAGATAAACCAGGAACTGTTGACGCCTTTGCTAACATGCCCATCTCATAATCGTTCTAAAAGATAGATTCTTTATTCGATTATTCTGTATTAACGTAACTTTAAGCCTCTTGGGTTGATTGCTCATCTCTGGTATATTTGAACAATCCAAAAAGAGTAGGGGAATACACCATTTGAATAACTAATATTGATCTTGTTAACTAAAATTGGTATTCATGGCAACACTCATTACAGGTAAAACTCCTAAAAAAATATAAACGAAATGTACGTCGAACAACAAATCTTGTTATATGTACCTGTGAAAACCCTGAGAGGTGCTACTTTGGGATTGGTTTAGCTCAATTTGGTTATGGTATTATCCTTAGGTATTGTTCCTCTTCCTGAGCACGAACAAATAACTTGAAAACTGGCCTTGATATTTATGAGCTCAGATTAAGC
The DNA here is from genome assembly GCA_034211315.2 of Aedes japonicus. Classification (NCBI taxonomy): domain Eukaryota; kingdom Metazoa; phylum Arthropoda; class Insecta; order Diptera; family Culicidae; genus Aedes; species Aedes japonicus. The sequence goes on along the minus strand of JASCZW010000884.1, from coordinate 53,773 downwards.
GGTAAAATACCTGAGGATAATACCTTAAAATTGTTCCCACAATGTTAAAAATACCAAATTAAGGTTAGACAGTTCTAAAATAGTACATCTCAATTATTCCAAAGCATCCGAAAGAAACATGTTTTGTTATTCGGGAGATATTTTGCTTACAATTCTTAGTTATTTTGTTTAGGATCAAAATTAGGTATTCATATGTTGCTCTCTCGTCCTCGGGTTATGCTGCGGTCATCAACACCAAGTTAAGCAATCGATACATTTCTAGAGTTTTTTTTTTCATTAGGGCGAATCTGAAATTGAGAGACTCTCTATGATTGCTTTCTCTTTCATTCATATTCCATTGAGCTTTACGTTTTTTATTCTACTGTTTGTAGAGTATGTAGACATATTTAGTATCTATCTGCACTAAAGAATCCATCAAAAGTTTTAAAATGGCGTTGTAATAAATGAAAGAGAGCGAGAGAGGAGAGAATCTCTCATTGTTAGATTCGCACTATTGAAAAAAAAAACCTAGATTTGTTCCTTCTCCGGTAGCTTTTATTTTATCTACTTTAAAAGAGTGTAAATGAGAGTTTCTCAGGAATGGTCAAGCTTGATTTTTCTTCATATAAACCACATGCAATGAAAGATGCTGCTGTTTTCGTTGCCCATAGAAGGAGTTTTCACTGACAATTCAAATGGAATAGCCGTTTAAAAAAGTGTCTACAGGCAATAGTTACACTCACTTGGACAGTTTGGCGCTTTATTCAAACACTTTCAAGCATGTTTGAACAGTTCTTTCGATTGCAATAGATAGAGGATCACAGAGAAAATATATGTAAAGAAAGAACAACACTAGATATGTGCACGACGGTAAGAAAATACTCATACAAGGGCGGACTTGCCTAGAAATGGGTAAATCCACCTTGGAAAACTAGGAAAATTTAAATTAACACTTCACTTGATCACTTTAAAAAAAAATAAAAAAAACTGAAACACTTGTGTAAACCATCACTAGTAAATGCGAGCAAATTCCGTTAATTTCCATAAAGCTTATCTTTTGACAGATAGGCCTATTTCGTCTGCGACTTGCAGACTTCTCCAGTGTCGAGTGTAAAAAATAACAATTATTATTTTATTTTGAAATTTTAGGGAAGAGGCTAAGGCTTTATAGTCCTGTCAAAGACGACTCAAAAATCTGGTAATCTTGAGCCGATAGTTCATTGAAAGTGAATAAAGATGAAAAACGTTGTACTACGTCAATTCAAAATTGACTGCAAACTAATAAAATACAGTGGATATAAAAAAAATAAGTTGATTTTTGTTACAATATTTCGTATGCCATGTATTTTTATTTTTATTTAATTTTATTTATTTTTATTTGAAAGAGGTTAATCTAAAACGTAAACATCTCAATCAAAATAATACGTTTAAAGCGAACGCATTTCTGAAAACAGTTGGATCATCTCAAATGGCTGAACTTGGTGAGACCATTCCATATTATAGGAAACAATTGTCAACTTAGTTCGTTTACCCACTTCTTCGGTTTGATTGTCAAACATTGGGGTTTCTTTTCAACTACAATTGAAACGACTAGAACTAGACCACTGGACAAAAACGCATAAAAATCTATGTTGTCTGATAGCCATACAATTGGATGAAAACACTAAATAGCATTGTGAGAGATAAAAATCGATTCAGCAATCTGGGGTCTGCCCAAAACTTCAAAAACAAAATGTACGGAGAAAAGTCTACGAGGGGGGAGGGGGGATCTGATATTATCAAAAATGAGTCTATGTGGTTAATGAACAGGCACTTACAAAGTAAATTCGTTCCATCTAAATTGTCCGCTTTAAACTGGAATTTTTCAGACGCGTTGATATTACATATGAATCGCTTGTTTTTATTTCCATCAAAACAAATATTCCCTAGGCACATATTTACAGTTTTGCCGTTTATTTTCTAGAAAATAGTATTAACAATTCAGAATGACAAAACAGCGGTCAGACATCCTAAATAACTCATGAGTTTATGCTAAGTAGGGCAGGTTTTGTCTCCAGGAGGTAACTGAACTTTTGCAACTACAAATTAGAACGTTGCGCAACGAAGCTAAAAAACTTAAGCTATCCCCTGAAGATCATATTTTAAGGACATACGGGATCGAGTCCCTATCACTTCGAAGTTTTCTGAACACAAACCTCAAACACTCGTTTTTCTCGAAATTTTCAAGAATCGTTTGCTCCACTGGAGAATCCATTGGTTAGCAATTTCAGCGTTGTTTGTTTTGTTTTGTTTATAATTTTTAGTCTCAAAAATCGTAATTAACCTAACCTAATATTCATATGGAAAAGGACTCCTTTCAGTTTCACCTTAAGAAGTGCATGCTAGAAAAAGTCTACTGATCACTCTTGGATTACTACCGTACCTCTAGTATTCACTCCAACGTAGATAAATGCCAACCCATTGGTAGATTTAGATTATTTGAAATGACCCAGAACCGAATTATCTGAATTTCCCCGTTTCAAATTATCAATTCTACACCATGTGCATTAGAAAACTGTTCAGCTGATAAGTGCTTGTTTATCAGCGTTAACGATCCGTTTTGCAATCTTTTACCTTCGATATGATTAAATCATTTTTTACCGAGGAAAATAAACAGAAGGTACCAGAACACCCATTTATTTCATCTAGACGCCTCAGTCCTCAAGCAACACCAAGCCGCCATACTGAGTTGCAGTTACTTGATTGTGACATAATTGAAGTTACTTTAACCGATTTGCAACCAATGTGCTTTTAGGGGCGTGTATGGAGCCGAAATTTTATTATTGTTCTGGATCAACTCTCACTTTAGGTCTATACTCTTGAATCACTCCCTCGAAGGCACATTAGTAATGGGTGTATCTGACAATCTTTTAAATTACCCAATCGAGCCAATCGGAATGCCAATTTAAAAAGATTCTGACGGCAAATGAGAAATAGTCGAAATAAAACTCTCTTATTCCCGCACGGACCGATTCAGACAGCCGATTTCAATCAGGATAGATGTTATTCTGATAGAGTTGACACATCACATTGACCTCAACAGCAAGACCCCTGTAATGTGCTATGTGCTGTGTAAAAACCCGGCTGATAAATTCCACAACTCCTCAGGCTAAATTTTGATGGAATTTCAATCGTGACAAAAAAAATGGAGAACAAGGTCAAACCATCATCCCCGTCGCAGGAACAACCAGTCCATATCTCATCGTTCTTCCCTCCCCAACCCCGGTTCGCCCAATCCGCCTTTTCGTCCTTCGCTTTTCTTCATTGCCTTCGCATTGCACCATGTCGTGAATTGTCATTTTTTTCTGTTTTAAATTAAACGTTGATATATTGCGAAAATTATTAAAAATTTACAAGTCCCTGTTGTTGCGGCTCCATTGTAGGACATAAAAACACACACACATGCACGCACGCACACACAAACACACACACGCGCCCAAACATACAGTCAATCGCCAGCCGTGCGCAGTGCAAGGATGGTTTTCATCGAAACGCCGGGGCCAGCTCGGCAGGATACTCGGCGCATTCTTCGAGATGTAACGCGAAAGAAACGCCAGTCCTCGTCCCAACGCCACACGATCATGCCCGTGCGATTAAGCAGCAGAAGCAGCACCAGTCCCGACCAAGATAACATAACATTAAATTTAATTTATTACAGATTTAGGAGTGTGGTGGTGGTGGAGGCGATGGCGGCGGTTGAGAAGGTGTTCCAACAACGGGGCAAAGCTGACGGAGCAAAGGATTAAGTTACGCACTTATGGCAGCGAACATCTATAAATCGATCGCGAAAAGTTATAGGTAGTTGCAGAAATTGGTGCGTCAGGTTCCTGCTGCGCGTCCGAATGGAGCAATTGATGGGGACTCATAAATTAGTGTCACGCCGGGGTAATTGATACCCCGGGCCGGTGTGTGTGTGTGCGCATTGTGCCCATTGCGCAGATAGAGCTGACTGGGTTTCAATGGGTAATGTTTGCGTTTACGCGCGAAAGGCTTTTACCCTACCGTGTGCTGATTGATGGCTATATTTTAGCCGGTAACCTTCGTCAAATTGAGTTTCACTGCAAGCAGGTGGAACGCGAGAGAGTGCAAACAACCGTTACCACCAGGAGGATTGAGTTATTCTACTGTCATGGGAAATTGGTGGGTTAATTTTTTTCTTCTGCTGTAACAGTTGACTATTGCTGAAGTGGGCAGGGTTTGGCACATTTATTTGACAGCATTCGCTGTTGGCAAAAAGTTGAAGGCAGGTTGATCCTGGTCCTTGGATAAGCTGAATAATTATCGGTATTGACTGAAGTTAAGTGCTTAATAATATAGCAGGCTTTGCGTAATCGGGTTGGGAGAGTTTCGAAACTAGCAGGTGCGTCCTGGTGAGCATTAATCAAGTTTAAATTGTGAGAAGGTTAGGGTTCCTACTAAATGACTAACAAAAACTAACTAAGTTTTACATTCACAATTTTGAAGTAGTTTATTGGAAAGCATTGAAGCAAACAAACATTTGCTGGTCAGATCAAAGAACGAATCAAACACGCGTGCGAGACTTGCACATAATTTCAGATTCACTTAGATCCATTTTTGCAATCTGGTTAGCATATCTGTAAGAGCTATATAACAGCAAAGCTTGTTATATTTCGGACGCGGTCTTTGGTGAGATCTATCTGATTATAAATATATCACAAAAAATCGATTTTCAAATAATACCAAATGCCTGCCAGGAAACAGATTGTTGTAAGCAATCAAATTGGAATACTTTGTAAGATTTTCATAGATTGTTATCTAGGATATATACAAAAAATTGCATAAAAAATAAACATGAGATGCTCGGATTCTTAGTGAAATTCCCAACAAAACCACATACAGAGTGACCTGAAAATCCTGAGCTATCTTGCTCTCTCATTTAACGTTTCCTTTTATAATTTTGTAAATGAATGAGAATTGTAATGTGTGTGATCATTAATTTAGTTGTCAAATTGCCGACTGATTTCTATGGAACTAAGATTGTAGAGTAAAGTAAGAAATCCACGATAAGATACAGACTTTATTCTTCAATGCATTGGTGACACAAAATGCTCTTCATTACTGACTGTGGAAGCGTTTCTAGAGAACTGAATTGAGAGCATTCAGAAGTTCTCAAATTGCAACATTATTCAAGGAAATCGAAAAGTTTGTTGTCATTTAGGGTGTCTGTAACTTTTAAAGTGGTGAATGAAAAATCATGAATTAAATACAGATGAAAATTCAGATTACTTCTAGATTACAACCAAAAGTTCAACTCAATCGATTAATGAAAAACGAGCCTCCCAAGCATGATCATTTTGTATGAAAATCGAGCTTTGGTTATTTTATCGTCCGTCACTGTAGAAGTAGCAAAGCGGACAACAGCAAGTGGCGCAATAGGAAACCGAAGCGAAAGAAGTGAGGAACACGAAACAACCCAGTGGGTCTGGGTTCAATCCCAGTCGAGGTCGGTGGTTTTTCTGAGGAGAAAAAATCTGATCACGTCTTCCTTCGGAAGGTAAGTAACGACGGAAAATAAACGAATAAAAAATAATACGAAACAGAGCGGTGTATAGGTGTATAAAAAGAGGGCAAAAGTAAAAAATAAAAGAAAAAAAAACAAGAGAAAAAGTAAAAAAAAAGAAACAGAAAAAAAAACATAAAATGTAGTGCTGTAAGATAGAGCATAAGAAGAGTTTGAGAGAATTAAAGAAACAAGGTACAACCCGGCCCTTCGGTTCAGAGAGTGGTGTGGGTGCGTTCTGCCGAGTTGGTCGCAGCAGAATTCATGTGTGAATAGGCTGCCACATCAACGTTCAAAAGTGCCTGAACCAAATGGACAGCTTGTAATGATCACTTGAAGATGCGATGGAGGATCATTGCCCTTATATTCCAAAATGTAGCACGTAGTAAAATGTTCCTTGTCTACTATAACTTAACGTGATGGAATGTAGTAAACGCTTGGAAACTCACCGGGATCCGGGATATGCATCCGTCGAACCTTTTGATCGGCCGTTGTGAGAATATCACCATGAAAATCTCACATGCGCATGACATGTTACCAATAACTAATGCTTCTCTCCTTCCTCCTGATTTATTCCCTATCCCATGATTGCGAGCAATACCATTTGACACATCATAAAGACAACCTGGACACTACATCGAATGAAGCAATAAGTAAAGAATGGTATATAAGCTCAACCAATTTTACTTTCAGCCAAATTTCCTAACACAAGGTAAACAATCAAATAATAACAACAAAATATACAAAATATTTAATAAATACATCGCTCTAAACTCCCTCTTCTTCGTATTACTATCCTCTTTTTCACACGGACAAGTCACTCAATTTTCGTAAAAAGTGGGTCTACTCAATTTTTGACTAGATCCACTTTTTACGAAAATTGAGTAACTTTTCCGTGTGAAAAACAGGGATAGTAATACGAAAGAAAGAGATGGAGTTTTGAGCGTGTATAACGGGAAAAAGGAACGACCATTAGCGCACCCAAGTAAAACGATTCGGATGGGGAGCATGGGACTGCTTCCTCCTTATTGTTAACATTTCGCGAGACGAGGGCGAGTTCGACCCCATTTATTGGGTTTATTCTGTCAATCGAGGGTTCGATTCTAGTGCTGTCAGTGTGAACTTGCTTTTGGAAGGAGATTCTTTACCCTATATTAACGGGCTTCGCGTAAGTGCCTCTGCTTACAGGCCCGCCCAAACGTTTTTGGCCACTCATGCAGGAGCTTGATGATTACAAACAACAATTGAAACCTGATCAAATCGTTTTTCAGATTATTCTACTGCTATGGAAAGTAACCTTGCTGCAATAGATGGTAGTATTACATCATCATCATCATCATTAAAAAACAAAGTACAATACGACAAAAAAACAGAAAGGAACGAAAAAGAAAAAAGTTTACGAAAAAAAACCAAACTGGAAGAGATTGAATGAGAAAAACAAAAAGCAGAAACTGCTGAATGTAACGGAAGAAGAGAAGCGAAATAGAAAAACAAACACAAAAGTTAAGTGGAAAAAGAAACAAACGCGTTAAGCAAAGAAAAAGTAAAAGAAATAAGAAGAAGAAAGAAAAAACAGAAAAAGTGGTCCTGTACGATGTAGCAAAAGAAGAGTTTGAAAGAATTAAAGAAACAAGGTACAATACGGAAGAAGAACAGCGAAAAAAGTGAAAGGACAGAAAAGAACCAAAGTGAAGGAGGTTGAAAAGGTTGAAAAACGCATAAATAAACGAAAGAAGGAAACCTAAATGATAAGAAAAAGAATAGAAACAGAAAAGGAGGAGACGAGGAGGAGAAAAGGGATTGATCGAAATGACATGGCGAAAAATAACGGAGTATGTACATAAATAGAAGAATATATACTGAAGAATCTAAAAGGAGTAGCAGCAGAAGGAAACTATAAAAAAGAAGGAGTGGAAGAAGAGAAATGAAAAGAAAAGCAGAAACTGCTGAATGCAACAGAAGAAGCGAAGCGAAATAGAAAAAAAAAAACATAAAAGTTAAGTGGAATAGAACAAAAACGTTAGGAAAAGAGAAGTAAAAACATTAAGAAAAAGAAAGCAAAACAGAAAATTTGGTCCTGTAAGATGAAGCAAAAGAAGAGTGTTTGCTCACGATCATAGGGACGAACGGGCAACAGTGGAAAATGTTCCAAATTCCCTCTCTCTCTCGTGCTATCTCTATAGGTAAAGGTAGGGATAGATGGCGATAACAACGATCATGTACGATTGGTCGATATTCACTGTCCCTCGATAACGTTTTAAATACCGGGGCAGTGGATCAGTTGGTGATAAACCTTTCGCTGTGTCACTACGTACAATATTATTGAAAATAAACAAAGCAACATCAGTTAGTTTTTAGTGCAAGTGTAATTTGGACGAGTTGACTGAGTAAGTCCGAATAGCTTCTCCCACCCCGTTCTCGAACAAAAAGTTTGAGAGAATTAATAAAAAGGTACAATACGGAAGAAAAACAGCGAAAAAAGTGAAAGGACAGAAAAGAACCAAATTGGAAGCGATTGAAGAAGAAAAACGCAAAAATAAACAAAAAGTGGAAACCTAAATGAGAAGAAAAATAGAATAAACAAAAATAAGATACCTACGAGAAGGAGAAAAGGGATTGATCGAAATGACACGGAGAAAAATAATGGAAATGAATGAATAGTAAATAGAAGAATACATTCCGAAGAATCGAAACAGAAAAGAAACGAATAGCAACAGAAGGAAGAATAGAAATGAAAGTGGTCCAAAAGAAAAGCAGAAACTACTGAATGCAACGGAAGAAGAGAAGTGAAGTGGAAAAAGAAACATAGAAGTTACTTTTTCTTTAGAAAAAAAAATAGACCGTGCTGCTCCTTTACTGATCAGAACTAGTGTGATTGCACAGAGAACTACAAAGATGGAGCTTGGGAGTAGCGTTGCATCTTCAATGTACAAATTCACTAATTCTATTTATAGATCAGTACCAGCGCCGGCCACGTCCTCGCGGTCTTCGGGGAAGGATCATCTCTACAATTTTCAAGGGAAGGATAGTTGTGTGGGTGAGGTTATTTTAAGATCATGGATGCGCTGTGATAAGTGAAGCGATAAATGAAAACAAAAGCGCAGTAGACTGCTTTTTATTTTAAATCTAGTGGTGATAGAAAGAGGCAAGTGACAAATGGCAAGGAAGGGGATGGGCCTGGGATTGAACTCCCGACCATCTGCTCAGTAAACAGAACGGGTAACCACTGAGCTACGCGAAAATGAAACATAGAAGTTACTTGGGAAAAGAAACCAAAAAGTTAAGAAAAGAAAAAGTAGCAAAAAGAAAAAAAAATAACAGAAAATGTTGTCCTGTAAGATGAAGCAAAAAAAGGGTTTGAAAGAATTGAAAAAAACAAGGTACAATTCGGAAGAATAATAGCGAAAAACGCATAAAATAAACAAAAGGTGGAAACCTAAATTAGGAGAAAAAGAAAACTAACAGAAAAGAGAGACGATGAGAAGAAGAACAAAAATTGATCGAAATGACATGGAGAAAAATAACGGAGTATGAAAATAAATAAAAGAATCTATGCTGAAGAAAACTAAGAAAAGGAATGAAGCAATGAGCCGGTGATGCAGTAAGAAAGCAGAAAACTGACGAATACGTAGAAGAAGAGATCAAATTGAAGAAACATGAAGACGAGAAAGTGTGAAGTGATAGAAGAAACAAAGAAGAGAACAGAATGAAAGCAAAAAAGAAATCAAAGATACGTAAAAGATCTTAAGCTTAAACTGTCATAAATTAAATCCACTAACTGGCATAAACGCCTTGGCGTAAAGTGTCACAGTATGAAAAACAAAACACTATGATTAGTCGAAATTCGACAAGTAATGAACTGCTTTAAAATAGAAAAACATCATCGGAAATCTTCATCAACTTCAATAGGCCTTCCGGATGGAAATGCTTATGCAGAATAGCCAATGTCCTGAATAATGTAACCCTTTATCTACGGTCTGAAAAGTTGCGGTTCGATAACATTCGCCTAATCGCTTTCAGCTGTACTGGCGACCGAGCTCGAAAATAAGGACACCAAGTCACTAAACGTAGACCAACCTAGTTAATTGGATTATCATTAAATAATGGTGAAAATCGTATCACTCTTCTTCGCTTGGGAATACAGCTGCGCATTCAACTCCGCCAACTGCTGATCCGTCTGCATGGAGGAAACGCAAACCTGGCGGCTGCGGCAGCGGCTGCTGCTGCCGCAACCGCAGCCGCTGCCGACGAGGATGCGTGCGTCACCGTCAGAATGGGCAGCGGTGGCAGCGGCATGATGCGGCGGGCATAAAGTGGTAGGCCGAGCAGGGACGACGGTCCGGGCACGTTGTTGTACGGTGATCGTCGCCGGCAGGTCGACGGACCAGGTGGTACGGCGGATAGGCCCGGATGGTGAGTCGCCGATGGGTACGCTTGACTGGGCGTAGCGTAGTGTGGCCAGACCCTGCGATCCACCCTGCGCGTACGCGTACATCGTGCTGCCCGTCATATGGTTCAGTTTGCAAAATTTTTGTGGAACCGTGCGGGGAGTCGATGAAGCGGAAATTTTCGCGGTTTTTGGTATGTGGTCCGTGTATCGTGTACTCGCCTCCTTCGATGGGCGCTCGGCACTCCTCACTCGGTTCGCTCGATAGGGGATACGGTGCCGTACTGTATGTCCCTCCGTCTTCCGGCTCAACTCTCAGCCCTTTTGTGGTGGCTTATTGGTTAATTACCGTACCGCTAGCTCGCCTTCGCACACTAATCAGATTCTGCGAACCGATAATTAATCTGTTTGGTCTTTATTTGGCTATGCTGTTCGCTTGGTAGATCATTATTTCACCATAAGCTGACGTTCACACCTGGCTCACATCAAACAGTCATGGAAAGCACAGGCGCTAACTATGCGATCTGAATTTGATTACAATACAATATTTCTCCAATAAAAATTATTATCAAAAATTATACACATGAAATCATAACCTCGCACAATTTATTTTGCGCAGTTTTCACCACTCTCTTCACTTCTGGCTCTCTGGCAGAAATCCTTTTATGACTAGCTGGGCTGGAGATTATATATTTACTCCGACGGTTCTGTAATGTTTAACCATTTGGGGCTCTTTATTAATATTTAATTTTATGATAACTATTTTCAGGCCAACAATATGAAGCGATTTTATTCTCGATACTTTCGTTTCTTCACTCGTGAAATCTGTATTTCAGATAAGAATCGAGCCTTCCTTGACGCACAAATGATCGTAAAAATGTTCCTTCTCCTGTGCCGTTAGTCAGACGAAGGCGGGCATTGAAGACGTCTGCCGGTGGTGCCTGCGCTTGTGGTTGATAGCGTGCCATAGAACCTCCGGTGGTTGATCTAAAACCCCTACCTTCTCTCGTCGATGGGCTACCCTCTCACTTTATCACTCTCTAATAGGACTTTAGCTGTTCTCTCTCCAACAGATCTGCTGGTACTGCTGCACACAATACTCATCCAGACACTCACAGTTTATTCGTTTATTTTTTTGTTTGCTTCTGCCTTCTCTTCACCTCACCTCTTTCTGCTACCCATTATCATAATTTCATTTCTTTAATTTTTCCATCTATTATTATAATCTCTTTTTCGTCTGATTTCCATCACTCACTCAAAAGCAGCGAATGACTATTCGCTCATTCGGTTCGGGTTTCTTCTGCGGGTAGTTTTATTTTCCCCGTTATTGCTGATTCAGTTTTCATCAGTTTTCCTTCAGCTCCGAAAAATAACCCAATACTCTAAACACTGCTAAACCAGAAGAAAATGAAAACTTTAAGCGAAAAAATCGACACATTTTTTCATTCAGCAACACACTCCCCTTCAGTTGCTCCAGTTTGATTTATTGTCTCGCTCAGTAGACACACAACAATCAGATGTCTGCAGTTTGTATTCGGCTTTTTCTTCAAACCAGCGCTGTTGCTACAACTGTTATTACTGTTACTCCACTTCTCAACACTGTCACTACCGACAACTCGTCTGTGGCGAGATCTTTGAACAGAGGCGACCGGCAGCAGTGGGTGTGTTGACGACACTGAAAGATTGTTGTACAAGCTTGCCAACGGTGACGAATGCTGACTTACGTTACACTCGCCGGGAGTACTGCAGTGCAAGCAAAAGACGAAAACGACAGGCGCGACTAGCTATATACATAGTTTAACAAAACTTAACCTTCAGTTGCCGGCGAAAGTTTGAGATGGCGACTGAATGGCTCCGTACAGTTGTTGGAAGTCGTCGGGGACAAAACAATATCTTGCTTTCGGTAAACAACACCGTTCTTAAGTGGAAAAAGTTTGCTTTAGATACATTTCTTCTGGCAGAGGAGAAACAAAACCTTCCTGCAAGAGGTCAATTTTTTGTCCCAGTGACGACACGTGTCAATTTGCGGAAAACGGGTTTGTTAGCAACAGATTCACGACAACAATGCAGCAAATGGTGAGAAATCCGGAAGAATGTCACTTCCTAGTTCTGCATTCCACCCATTTTTTCTGTCACCTTCGCTTGCTTCCCTAACCCAGCAAAGTAGGAAAGTATGTTCATTTAAATGAAGGGACAAAGAAAGAATATCCCTTACATTGTTCTTCTCAGTTGCGCTGTGGCTTCAGGCGGTTTAGGGCAAAACTACCTGCCAGCGAGCATCCACTGCAACCATCATCGTCGCATTCAGCATCTCGTACGAAGTTCCGTAATGACTTTCCAGGGCCATACTGTGTCGGATGATGGTTGTTGCCTTTTTCATTCGATCTGATTCCTTACGAGCTCGGGCCAAAATAGCGAAGGTGTTTTGTTTTTGAAAAATTTATACCTTCGTGGTATTTGATGCAAGGCTAAGGTTGTACAATTTTTTTCGATCAAATAATACAGGGTGCGGCAGAAAATAATGCGAAAATGTTCAAACTTGAGTATTGGGTTAGTTCGTGTAGCTAGTGACTAATTTCTATCGAAAGTGTATTTGTTTATATTTACTTTCAAGTGCTGCATCCAAACATTCTATTTGTTTTATCGCAAATTCGTCAAAATTTTCGCGAAAGAAGTGATCACCAGTTTGTTGCTCGCCCAGAAGAAGTCGAAAGAGATTGTCAAGGTGGTAGGGAGCCATTTGGCGACAGTTTACCGCACAAAAAAGTCCCTGCAGGATGGTCATAAGCAGCGGAAGCCAGGAAGCGGACGTCCGCGCTTTGCACGCACGCCGAACGTGATCAAATCGGTCCGTGCACAAATTGCTCGCAACCCGGTGCGTTCCATAAGAAAACTTGCAAAGGAAGCCAATATTTCGGAGAAATCCATGCGGAGAATCATCAAAGAAGACCTGCATGCATCTTCCAGAGCCAGAGTGAAACGCCACTTGATTACAGACCGGGTCAAGGAACTACGAGTGACTCGTTCCATGAGATTGCTTTCCTTGTTGAAGAAGGAAAAAAACGATAATCCTGTTCTCCGACGAAAAGCTTTTCAGCATCGATGCTGTGGCCAACAGCCACGGACCGGTTCATTTCACCGCAGAAAATGGATAACGTTCCGGAAAAAGTGAAATTCAAATTTCAAACCAAACATCCGGCTGGTGTCATGATGTTTGGCTTGGTAGCGTCCAACGGTTTGAAAATGCCACCTGTTTTCATTGATGCTGGAGTTTAAATCAATACCGAAGTGTATATCGGTATTTTAAAGGACAAAATGCTTCCCTGGGTGAAGGCCAACTTTTCCGAGGACCAAAACGTTGTCCTACAGCAGGATGGAGCGCCGTGTCACACGTCCAATCGAACCCAACAATGATTGAACGATAACATGAAGTTTTGGCCGAAGGATTTGTGGCCCCCTAGCAGTCCAGATCTTAATCCGTTGGATTATTCGATTTTGGCATGTGTTGAAGCACGAGCCTGCAAAACACTACACCCTAGTGTGAAAACCCTGAAGTCAACCATAACACGCACATGGCAGTCAATGTCGAAAGACTACGTCCGAAAGGCATGCTCTGGCTTCCAGCGTCAGCTCGAGGATGTTATTAGTAAAAATGGAGGACACATTGAATTTGTTTATAAGGACTTTATAAAGCTAACTGCATTCGAAAAGGTTGATATTATTGCTTGAATTAGTTGAAAATGGAATTTGAAAGAAATAGAACAAAATTTCGCATTATTTTCTGCCGCACCCTGTATACTAACGCACATATACTAACAACCTTTTAAAAGCTAAAAAAAAGTTTATCATAATTTTAACGGGTTTCAAAAAGTTTTAAGGAGCGTTTGGTATTTAGGAGAATTTTCAAAACAATTATGAGTGTTGTTCCAAATACACAAATTTGAGGACAAGTGGGTTAGATACTCATCTACGTGTGCATTGACTGTACTGCACGACTCATCCCTACCCAGGGCTGGTAGTGGATTTATGAATAAATAATGACAAATGACTTTAGTGACCAAATTTTGTTTAAATTTGTTGTATATACAACTCATTTAACAAGCAAAATAAAGAAATGTTAAACGAAAATTTAAAAAATACTGTTTGAACCACTTTACCCCATATCTTTTGAACCATCAATCCAATCTTCTTGCTGTCTATAAGAGAGTTGTAAGAAACTTAACAAACATTTCAAGAAACGTTTTGTGGCTACTAGAGAAACGCGAATAATTTATGAAAAGGTTGTATTTTCGAATATTATTCGAATATGATAAATTAAATCGGAAATATCGCGAGAACGGATGCTCTTACGAAGATCAGTATTAAGAACTGATTTTTTTAAATACTTAAAAAATCAGATTTTATTATCAAAATACGTTTATTCTCCAAATATTAGAATTTTGAGACATACACCAAAAGTTGATATTCTCGAAACTTTTTTTCCTGACATTTCTCCATCCTGGAGTCTTCGTTAAAATTTGCGTAATAACTTTCACAGTTAAAAAATAAAAAAATCGTTTACTGAGATATTTAAATTTTCATGTTAATTTTCTATTTTTCCGCATTTTTTTCAGTGTATATTTTTTTCACAATTTTCACACATAGGGCCACAATCTATTCTTAGACAAGCCTTTTTGTACAACCAAAGGTTTTCGAGCTACAAATTATTAATATAAGTGCTATTCAAAATGCTTACGCCCTTTTTAAAACTGACCCTTGAGTCTAAATTTTTTTTTGTATCAGTGTTTGCAGCGCAGTGTTGCTCTTTGGATTTTTTTTTTGTAAAGAAGCCTGTAATCAAACGACTTTTTTCACAACGACCTCCTGCACTTGGTCCGCCGCACGTTGCCGTCCCAAGCAACATTTACAAAACCATCCAGCTTTATTAAGTTTTATTAAAGTTTTATGAAAGCCACTAGAAATAAATTTGATTTTATTATGGTACCAAGAGTTGCCAATAGGTTTTATATTTTAGTCAAGTTTATGAGAACTTACACAGCTTCTTGACAACGATTTTGAAACCTTGTCTTCTAAAATTCTTTGTACTCTTAGCAAAGGTTTTATTTTGACTTAATGAACTCATAAAAAGCGGTTCTGAAATGCCGTTCTAGGACTCATTCATATTATCTTATTGTGGTCAGTTGAAAAAAGCATTTGAAAACCATTTTGCCTCCTGTAAATGAACTAAACAGCACATTGGCATTGAGGAAAGTCATAATTGACCATACAACTGTATAGTAGCCATTGCGAAGAAAAATTGACTTTTTGGAAGAAATGTGATTGTTTTCAATCGCCTTGTTGAAATATAATAATTGAAATGTGGAAATACACAAAATTTTAAATGTAATGCAAATGAACTAAAGATCGGAGAGCAATTTAGGCATTCTTTCATATAACCTTATTGAATTCCATCAATTTTCAGGAAATTCATCAATTCAGGACAAATTAATGTCGAATATATTTGTTTCAATTTTGTTTTTGTTGTTGTAAACTCGCATAATTTCCGAGGCGCCTTAATTTTCGGTTATAATCGAACGAGGCAGAACAACAAAAACCAACCACGATATCACAGTAAGGTTTGACAGGCAATTTGGCCCTATGCTGGTTTTCATGGCAGCCAATCGGTTTTATGAAGGCTCTCAGGTGGTCATAATATCTCTCACTAGAACATTTTCAAAATCTCTATGGTCTTATGCAGGTTTTAATATTTTGTTTTCACAACCGTCTATAGAGTGAGCCACTTTGTACAAATTTCGACTGAAAAGAAGCGCATAGAGGGGGTGTTGGTGGACAAAACAGTTTGGAATGTAGTTTTATCAACAAAGCCGGGAAACGTGCTATATGGCTGGAACAAAACTAAAATTGTTACTTGGGATGTGATGCAGTTAAAGCTGTTTTCACTACTTTATTCACCTTAGTAAAAAACTGTACTCTGTATTCGAGGTCAGCACTTCGTATTTGTAGAAGTTCCATTCCTCATGAAGAAGATCATATTTTTTTTTTATTAGTTCGTTAATTTATGAGGCTCAGACGTGGGTTAGTGGGTCATATTATCGTTTAATAAATGTTGGTCATGGCTGAGGCTGCCATCAAGTCCTCGGTTCCTGTCCTGGTACTGTCAGCTTATAACGTGTGACAATTTTCTGTAGATCTTGGTTGCATTATTCGGTTTATAGGTTCAATTTCGGCAGATTTAGTTCATTCAAAGATCGTGTTGATATTCTGTTCAGCTTAATCAGAAAAGTCATGGTGTCTAAAAAGTTGAGGGAATATAAAATTACGCGGAAGTGAACAACTATAAATTGATTAATGATGTCTCAATTGCATTGAAATATATCATAAGTTTGTTGATTATCGCCGAAATAATGAC
This sequence comes from Aedes japonicus, assembly GCA_034211315.2. NCBI lineage: Eukaryota > Metazoa > Arthropoda > Insecta > Diptera > Culicidae > Aedes > Aedes japonicus. The sequence goes on along the minus strand of JASCZW010000884.1, from coordinate 37,438 downwards.
ATATTTGGCACATAAGCCGAATCAAGGAGCTAGACAAACATAACATCCCGTTACCCTATGCCTAAAAATTTCCTAGAAAATATATAAAATTTTAATGTACGAGTTTTAATGGAATTTTGAAATCATTACACTTTCATTGATTTATCAAAATTTGCGCGTTCGATATCTTTTGTTTCAGTATTTTAGATTTATCCAGGCATAATTGATAGATATATTACCTTCACGTTTCATCAGCTTGGTAATTTTCAAATTCGATGTTCTCACAAATTCTTGTATTCCATTGAAATAAACCCATACTTGTGAGTAACCCCAACAGCATCCCTACTGTTGGTTTAAATCGTTCCTCAAACTCGATATTTAAACATAATTTTATAATCTATCAATATAAACCATTCATTTTTGTGAGCATCCTACTGTTGGTTTAAATCGGTCCTCAAATTGGACATTTCAACGTATTCTTGTATTCCATTGAAATAAACCACCCACACTTCAGAGTGGCACCAACAACATCCTTATTGTTGGTTTAAATCGGTCCTCAAATTGAATATTTCAACGTATTCTTATAATGCAATGAAATAAACCACCCACACTTGTGAGTGGCCCCAACAACATCCTTACTGTTGGTTTAAATCGGTGCCAAAATTTGAGTAACTTTAATGAGCATCTCTGTACAGAGAATAAACCGGAAACATAATTATATATCTTATTCGCTGCCGACATCATTTGCATAAAGCACACTGGTGGGATCACCAGTTTTTACACATTGAGGATGTATGCTAGGGCCAAGCGTCATCTGTTGGTTCTCTGTGTAATAACAGCTGATCTGGGTGGAACTTTTAAATCATCACACTTTTACAAACTGGTCGAAATGCAGTGTACCACAATTATTGAGTTCGCTCGACCGTCGGGATACGAACAATCAAACCTGAATTCAAAATTATTAAGTGAGTCATCGAAAATAAGTCCTTTATCTCATTTACAATTCGTTCCCACTTTTCTCGACTGTTTGGATACCAAAAGAAAAGTCACATTTAGAAAAAAAATGAATCTGACAAATTTTGAAAAAAAAATGATTGGAAATCAAAAATGACCTAATTTTTTTTATGTAGTTTCTTCATTGGTAAAATGTCGAATTGCAAAATGTGCATATAGATTAACGTTCTGAGTTTTTACTCCTATCGCATCAACATTTGCACAATCTAACATTTTGCGATCTAATGGCCGCCAAGATTGGAGTTCGAATTGACTTTTGACTTAGGTCGTTTAACAACAAACCGAAAAGGTTTTGTTAGATTTTTTTTTATTGACGTACGTTGTCTTACGTACTTTTTGTTTTCTATACTGGTTTTGAGCGTCAAAATCTCAGTCATTTCTCAAAAGATTTTCAAAATTTTTGCACCAATCGATCGGAAATATTTCTACGCATCAATTTCAATAGTGAACAGTGTTGATTTTAAGCCACATTCTATTGAAAAAATTAATAAATGTTACGCCTTGTCTTAAGAAGTCAGGATTCAGGACTGAGAGGTCATATATGATCCCAACAGAAAAATGGCTGTAGACAATTACAGACTGAATAAAAGTATACACTGTCTTCGGCAAATTTGTTTTACATAAATTCTTCTCTGGGAAACATAAATAAACATATGGGTTTAAGGCCTAATTGACGACCTAGAACATCCAGAACGTGAAAAAGCTCAGGAAGAAAAAAATGCCTTATTTATACTATTAATAAAATAACTTATATATACTATTAATGAAATTAACGTTGTTTAAGAATATAGTACAAATGCAAACGTATTATAAAATTGTTGGTGATAAACGTTAAATATGTATGTATCTTTCTGGGATGTTCTAGGTTATCCAAAATGCGCTTGAGTTCAGAACTTCAGACCTATAGGTGTAACAGTTGCTTTTAGGGTTACGATTTATATTCAAATATATTCAATGAACATTTTGGAAGGTCAACAGTCATTATTTAATAGTCTTATGATGTTCTAGGTCATCAAAATTATCCTTGAGCTCAGAACTTAAGACTATAGCTTTTTGGACTATAAAAAGTAACGCAACGTATTCAACCATGTTCAGTGAATATTTTAGAACGTAACCAAACATTACAAGATAAACTGGGATGATCTAGGTCATCCAAACTGTCCTTAAGTTCACAACATAAGATCTACAGTTGTAACAGTAGGTTTTTCAAGTATGCTGAGGGACAATATGTGTTAAACAATATTGGTTGAATATTGTGGAGGGTCAATAGACATAATGCGACAATTTTGGGATATTCTATGTCATCCAAACTGTCCTTAAGTTCAAAGAATAAGATCTACAGTTGTAACAGTAGCTTTTTGGCCTATACAAGGTTACTATATGTATTCATACATATTCAATGAATCTCAACAGGAAGGTCAACAGTCAACATTTTTATGATTTTTTGATCCTTTAGGTCATTCAAACTGTCCTGGTGTTCAGAAATTAAGATTTACAGTTGTAACAGTAATTTTTGGGCAATACAAACTTACAGTAAATATTTAAACATATTCAATTAATATGTTTAAAGGTCAACAAACTTTATAAAGCAATACGACATGTACTGGGTCATTCAAACTATCCTTGAGATCAGAACATAGGACTTACTGTTGCAACAAAAGCTTTCTGGGCTAAGCAAAGCTACGATGTGTTTCGAAACATATTCATTGAATATCTTGGAAGACCAACAGACATTGTGAGATAATTTTCTAGGCTATCCAAACTATCCTGGAATTCAAAATTGAAAATCCACAGCTGTAACTGTAGCTTTCAAGACCAAACAAAGTAACAATATGTATTTGACCAATTTAAGTGACTCTTCTGGAAGGTAAATAGATGGAATGAGATATTTTAGGATGATATAGGTCTTTTTAGTGACTAGACTCAACTCACTTCAAGTCACTTCGTTTTAGTTTTTTTGCTGGATTTTCCATGGGGTAAACATCCACGACAAAAAAAAAAGACTTAATTCACAACCCTGATGACACCCAGCGATAACCGAAATGCGAGGCCCAATTTTCCAATCACCATTACCGGCAATAATTTCACGCCGAATGCAATTTCAGTTCGAAAATTGTCCGCACTTTGCAATCCATTAGAATGTTAATAGGCTCCTAATCTTCCGCTGTCCAAAGTCGGCATCTCAGCAATGACCATGGCAACACCGACGGCAGATCAAACGACTGCAATCGGGCAGAGCAAGAGTCGCATACAATTATCGTCACCGGAACAGAACTGGGCCAGCTGCATTCTGATGGCACAACATCTCCCAAGGGAAACGTCAAAACATTCGACCCGAACACCCGCCCAAAAGAACTCCAATTAAACTTGGCGTTCGTCGTCTGTCCGTAGTGTGCTGATAAGCTTTTTGACATTTTAGCAATTAGAACTTGCACGGAAAAAAAGTAATTTCGTAAGAAAAAAGTTATTCCTCTGCCAAGAAGTTGAGCGCGCGGCCAGCCTATCAGCAAAGGAAACTACTTTTCCCAAGGAAAAAAGGCAACTCTACACAGGACTTTTAGCCATGTGTACAACGACAGAGCAAACATCGCGCGCATATATATGGTTATAGATGTGAAGAATTACAGCTGCTGCTCTTGTTGCTGCTGCTGACGATGATGATAATGATGGTAGTGCGCCACTTTTTGGAGCCGGAGCCCAGAAATACAACAGCTGAAGGATGTTCCCGTCCACCAAGTCAGTGCTCAACAAACTAACAAACATCCATAGACTCGACTTGCCAGCAGTTGTCGACGGTTTGGTCCGGTTAGTCTTGAAAAATTAATCCTTTCAACACACGGGGCCCAAAACATAACAACAACACAAAACATAGCCACTCTCTGCTGATACAAAAAAAATGTCTTCTTGCCACCGCCGTCGTCATCAGGATTGCCGCAGTTGCTTCAACAACCGAACACACAGCCGGTAAAAGTTTTTCTTCCATCGAGACTTTTCACTTTAAACTTTGACTTCACTCCGAATGAACGACAAACGGAACATACAACCACACAAACACACACGTGTCACACAATTGCCCCCCCCTCGCTCTCTTCGAACTCCCGGCACGAGTGTTATCGGATGTCACCTCTAATAGCTCCGGTACGTTTCGGATTTTGCTCTCTTCTCGCCCTCTGCACGGACAATTGACCGCGCGTCCTTCGGCCCGTGAGCGAACGGCAAACATCCGACCGACGAGGGACACGCGGTTGCGGCACCAAGAAAAATAAAACAACACTCAAATGGCCATTAGTCTTCATTTCCAAGTGCACTCCACTGTCCAGCGTTTGTTTACTTTCTATGACAATTTGCTTTATTTAGATGGAACGAGCGAGGAAGTTACTACTGCCGTCGGTGGATCGGTTGTGAGGGCTGTGTGGAACGGTGGGAATTCCGATCACAGTTCTGTGGTGGATTTTATTAACGCGGTCAGTAAGAAACGCAAACACGTTTAATCAAATCAATCTTCCGTGGAATTGTTGGGAATTTCGCATGCCTTTTTTAATCTTGTTAAAAATTGGTCTGAGTGGGTGAATTAGTTGAAGAATGAATGACTCGTAGAAAAAAAAAACTAACATGTTCATTTGCTGACTGCATCGCAAATTATGTAGAATTACATTGATGTATTGATATATGTAAATTTACAGTGATTACTTATCATGTTTTAAATAAAATTTAACAAAGGTTCTACTTCAAAAGCAATGAAAAGAAAAGTGCAAGAACTTTACGTCGAAACACGATGTAATTTTACAGAAAATTTAAATGAATAAATGTTATTTTACACAATATTGTAATAAAATATTGTGTAAAACATTTTTTTTAAATTTCAACATATTCGACGAGATAAATCTTCAAAAACACTGCAGATGAATGTAATTGAGAACTCAAAAGTGTGTCCAAGCAGAAGGATTTTTTCTCAAAACCTTTTTCTTTTTGTGTTGCTAAAGCATTTGTGAATAACCTACACAGTTAAAATAACTTTGTAATTTTCAATCTTTTTTCATGCACATAAAAAGAGCATGCAAATAGCTTTAACACGTACGTCCCCAACCCCTCTGAGACAGAAAATTTCAAATTTAAAATTGATGATACCGCAACCGCAAAAAAACCGCAACAAAATCCGATGGCTAACGATGGACGTTAGCCATCGGATTTTGTTGCGGTTTTTTGCAATAGATCACAAATATATCCTGGTTTATAGATCTGCACTGGTTATTCTGAAAATTTCCGTAGTTTCGGATTCCAAGGTTGGAGTACTGGGGTAAGTACCTGTCCAGGGATGGTGGACAAAACATTTTTAGTAGCGAAACATGGCATGCGGCATATCAAACTTCATGATTTTGCAAAACTAGGTCATCAGAAGACATTTTAAAGATTTCTGACCATACTGGCCACTAAAAGAGGCCCTGCAGGATCCGAGTTCCTCCGGAAAAGTGGCAATATTCAAATCTTTGACAAAACCTGGTTTGCGACACATCAAACTTCAGGATTTTGCAAAACTAGGTTATGAGAAGACGTTTTGAGTATTTCTAGCCATACTGGTCACTTAGGGAGGCCCTGCGGGATCCAAATTCCTCCGGAAAAGTGGCCATATTCAAATCTTTTCCAAAACCTGGCTTGCGACAAATCAAACTTCATGATTTTGCAAAACTTGTTCATCAAACTTCATAATTTTGCAAAACTTTATCTTCGGAGGACATTTCGAGGATTCCTGACCATATTGGCTACTTAAGAAGCTCTTGCGAGATCCGAGTTCCTCCGGGAAAGAGGCCATATTCAAATCGTGACCGAAACCAGGCTTGCAACACATTAAACTTCGTGATTTTGCAAAACTTTGTCTTTGGAGGACATTCTGAGGGTATCTGATCATACTGGCCACTTAGAAAGGCCCTGCGGAATCTGAGTTTTTCCAGGAAAGTGGCCTTATTCAAATCTTTTTTAAAACGTGGCTTGCGACGCATCTAACTTCATGATTTTTCAAAACTTGGTCCTCGGAGGACATTCTGAGGGTGTTTGACCATACTGGCCACTGAGGGAAGCCCTGCGGAATCCGAGTTCCTTGGGGAAAGACGCCATATTCATTTTTTTTTCTAAAACCAGGCTTGCGACACATAAAACTTCATGATTTTGCAAAACTTTATCTTCGGACGACATTTTGAGGATTCCTGACCATATTGGCTACTAAAGAAGCTCTTGCGAGATCCGAGTTCCTCCGGGAAAGAGGCCATATTCAAATCGTGACCGAAACCAGGCTTGCGACACATCTAGCTACATGATTTTGCAAAACTAGGTCTTTGGAGGACATTCTGAGGGTGTCTGATCACATTGGCTACTTAGGGGATCCGAGTTCCTACGGAAAAGAGGCCATTTTCAAATCGCTGCCAAAACCTGGCTTGCAACACATCAAATTTCAGGATTTTGCAAAACTAGGTAATGAAAAGACGTTTTGAGTGTTTTTGACCATACTGGCCACTTGGAGAAGCCCTGCAGGATCCGAGCTCCTTCGGAAAAGTGGTTCATGATTCCAAACATGCACTATCAAGTGAAAGGTGGAATCGTTAGGAATACAAATTGTTAAACTCTTTCAGGGCGCTGCGGTCCATCAAAATATTTGTTAAATCTTGAAAAAGACAAGTCGAATGCTTCCAATGGTTCATTAAACTCAAAAAACTCTTCGAGGGAAGTAAACGCACACTTACATGCTGAAATTGGTTCATTATATCTAAACATAGTTCAGTGAAAACTTGGTTGCCGCAACGTGGAGTTCCGTAAGGTTCTGTTCGGTACACAAAAGTTCAACGTAGAAAGTAGTCCGGAGGCATCAGCTTCAACTATTTTCAATGTCGTTACACCTTGTCCAACCTCAGCAGTCGGCATCTTTCAGGATACGGAGGCAAGTTTTCAGGATCTTGTAAAAACAAATTTTTCAGAGCCAAACTAATAAACCGCTTCTCAACTCGTTCAATTTTGAGATACCAGGTGATCTGATATGGATGCCATACCAAAGACCACCAGAATGTCATACCACGTTTTCCAAAATTAGACGGAAAAGTGCTCAATACAATGACTTAAGCAATGGGGCTCCAAAAAACCCTTCCCCACTTTGGAAATAAAGACGAACTGTCGAGTTACTTTTGATATGAACGGGGAACTGTGTAGTTTAAAAGTCAGTAGACCCCAAATCAGTCTTACAGATAGAATTACTATCAAGTAACGTTTATCAGGTACTATACAGGTAACTTTACATCTATGTAGCCAAACAGAATTGGATTTGAAACGGGATTCCGCACTAACAATCAGTTTATTTCTCCAACAACTCTCACAAAACGAACTCAACGAGTTTTGCGAAAGTAAATAATGTTCTTATGTGAGCATCATGAAGTCCGGGATTGCTACCTTGTGGAGCTCCGGACTTGTTAGAAAACGGCCGTGATACACAACCGTCTATGTTAACCCGCAGCTCACGGTCCCGTAAAGTAGGATTCTAAGCAAGATACCAATTCCATAAAAACTTCAAGGCGTGACAACTTGTGCAAGTCCATGATGATCGATCTGCAGCCTCAAACACAATTCCACAAACTACTTCCACAAATAACTTCGAGACGGAATGTCTCCGTCGTTTCTCCTAACATCTTCAAAATATTTGCCCCAATCGATCGGAAATATTTCTACGCGTTGATATCAATTTTGAAAACTATTGATTTTTTAACATTAAAGTATTGAAAATAATGCAAATATAATGTTAATGCTTTGCAATTTCGTTTTGAAGAGTATATTTAATAAATGCCAAGTGTTTTCCTATCACAGACTTCAAATTTAAGTAAGGGAGATCTCATATGCAGCAGTGAACGATATAATAGGGGTACACCTTCGCAAAATACTTCATTCGCTCGACAGCCTTGGAGCTGTTAAGAGCAGCAATGAGCCAGTATTGAAATGGCAGCTGGCGATGACAAGTACTCTAGAGAGTGTTTTGGCGAGAAACTATTGGTCAATTGGCTGATGTCTCGATCGACTTTGGCTAGACAGCCATTGATTATGCAGTCAGTTAACCAAGCCAGTCGTGAATTTGTAGTCAGCCGGTTGGCGCAACCACGAGCGAAATAAGTGTGATCTAGTAGACAGCCATCTTTCGCTAATGCGGTTGAGTGGTATGAACGGTATAAGCTAGCCTCTATAATTATTGCTAATGTGTGTAAAAAACGCATTAACTAGCAACATTAGAATAACTAGAAATTAGAAGAAAAATTAGTATTTTCCATTTAATTCGAACTACCTTAGGTTATCTTGACAGATACGCGTATTTCGTCTACAGTGTGCAGACTTCTTCAGTGTCTCGTACTAATAACTCGACTTTAGACATTATAATGACCAGTTACTAGTAATTAGCAGATAGTTTATATCAATTACTGTTACAAATATGACGTTAGTATTGCTGCCTAGTAAATTGTCCCACAATATTAGTAAAGACAGGTCCAAAAAAAGTTCAATTAAACTTGGACTATTTAAAATTTGTTTTTTTTTCACCTAAAAAGTTCGTTTGAATTGAAACAAATCTAACATACAATTTCAAATTCTTATCAATTAGAAGCCAACGGTGGTTAAACCGTAAACCTTTTGAACAGTTTCAAACACGGTTCGGAAATTTAAACGATCTCTATATTATTCTGAAGAACAAATATAAAGCATGTTTATGCCAAGAGCAACATGCAAAACAGAAATTTAACAAATGACGACCGTTTTGAAACATTGAAACAAATAATTATAACATTCAGTACACATTGCCAAGTATTCTTAATCATTATTACTAAACTGTTAACAAAAAAGTATAGAAAATTTAGATTCCACTGATGTTTGATCTCTTAACTTCAATAAATACTAGAGAAAACATTCTAAGAGTTAGGGAAGATTTTTTTCTAAACTTATTAATATCTCGTAGGATATGGTTTCAAATATAACAGCAGCTACATCCTATTTTCTCATAAGGGGTGATATTGGCTTAAGAACAGTTTTACAATTTGTTACCATACATCAAGAGTAATAATAAAAACGTTTAAGTGTTGCGTCAGATCGCCTTCAGGTGAATTCTTTTAAAGGTAAAAGTCGATAGAACGTATTTTTTTCTTTTTGAATTCACTAATAGGTGTCGCTAAAAAAAACCTTTCACGCATGAAAAAGTAACAACGTAAATGAGCAAATTTTCCTTCGCTTGGCTATCCAAAATTTAATTACCTGGTTGTTATTTGTAAGAAATCGACAACTAAAGCCAGCAAGTAAAATTGCTTCATATTGAGTTGTTGGAAATTAAATCAAACGTCAACATATCAAATTCCTGATTGTGGTATTCCCAGGTTGAGGAGTCACTATTTTTTGAAAGAGCGCCATTTTTACCATCCGAACTCCAAACAATGAACACATTTTTCAGAACTTCAGAAGTTGAATGATTGTGAATGATAGAACAACTTAAGTATTCTAATCCAAGACAAATAACTGTGTCGTCTAGTCCATCCGTAACTAATTCTGATGCTAGCCGAAAGAACTATCTAAAACGAATTTGCTTTTAACGGCTGCTGATTCCGAAAAATCTTTTCTTATCTTTATCGTACTATCAGTTCACGAGATTCGTTTTCACTGTAAGTTAAATTTGACGAGACGCTTAGCTTGATTTGTTTGATACGAGCATGGTAACTCTGGTTCATTGGTGACCGCCAATAACGACACCAGCAGAGGTATGCAAAGGCGCATTATGGCTGGCAATCGTTGCCTACAAAGATTACTGAATTACAAAGTTGACCATCTATAAGACATTAATTAGACCGGTAGTCCTCTACGGCGATGAAACATGGACATTCCTCGTGTAGGGCCATCGCGCCCTTGGTGTGTTTGAACGGAAGGTGTTGCGTACGATCTACGGTGGAATGGTACAGAAGGCGAATGAAACACGAAATGCATTTGTTGCTGGGAGCACCTCCCATCGTTCACACCACTAAAATCGGTCGATTACGGTGGGCTGGGCATGTCGTAAGAATGTCGGACGACACCCTAGTTTAAAAAAATCTCGATAACGATCCAAAAGGCACCAAAAGAAGCGTTAAGAGTTGGTGATTCGATCAAGAAGAAGGCGAGAGAAAGATTCTCTCACAACTCCAACTTAAACTATTCCGAGAAACATTTGTTCAAATCACTGCGAAAGAACCACTCACCATTTCAAGTAATATTGTGTTATGATAATACTCACTCACAATGTATTTTAAATATTCAAAACACCTGAATTCGAATTAATCGGGTTCATAATCAGGATTTACAAAGAAGCCTTAGAAACTAGATGCTCCCGGATTCCTATTTGCAGCATAATTCAAACATGATTTACTCAGAATTCTATGTATAATATCACAAGCTCAAGCATGAGATTCGCTAAAAAACTTGATTATGATACCATCGGAATTTCGAATTCGAAATTCGCAGAATCTCAAGAGAATGATCCATTTCAGATCCACTTGTTGCCCCAATCAAGACTCTTCCGAACAAAGTCTGATAAAATCGCATTTCCACACAAATAAATCAAACGTAAATAGCCAATACTATGCACAACCATCCTTGACTTGGTTGAAACTTTGCACATCTCTTTGGTGGGCAAAAAACGATGTATTTTCCCCAGTCTAGCGATCGTAGTAACTCAAGACTAACTTTTGAAAAGATCTCATGCGTTTTAAGACATGTTTTTAAAAAACAAAATTTTTAATTTGCATCAAAAAACAAGCTGTAGAGATTCAAAAATATTGTTTAGAAAAAATGTCCCCTAAAAAATAAATCAAGTAAATTTTTCAAAAAATTTGAAAACGAAAGCGGTTTTTTAATTCACTTTCACTTTTTTTAAAAAACACTATTTTAAAAAAACTTTTTTGAGCGTATTAGTGGGAAACTAGGAGAATTTAAAATTAACACTTCATTTGATCACATTTTAAAAATAATAAATAAAACATTGAAACACTTTTTCAAATTTTCGCGCTAGTAAAAAATTTTCAAGTAAACGCTAGTAAAAAATAAAATCGAGCACTCGACACTGAAGAAGCCTGTAAGTAGCAGACGAAATAGGCCTATCTGTCAAAAGGTAAGCTCGTAGTGGAATTTAAATGAATTTGCTCGCGTTTTCTAGCGAAAATTTGAAAAAGTGTTTCAACGTTTTATTTTTTATTTTTAAAAAGCTATCAACTGAAGTGTTAATTTTAAATTCTCCTAGTTTCCCAATCATGTTTTCTAATTGCCAATTTATGATACTTTTTTTTTTTTTTTAATTCTTGATTCGAGAGATTCTTAAAGATGGGGCGACCCTGGCGTAGTGGTTTACATCCATACCTCTCACGCCAAAGTCACGAGTTCGAATCTCAACCCCGGACAAGTTACAAAAATATCCAAAAAGGTATTTAAGTGACTACGACGGGAGATAAATCTGCCCAGGGCTAAAAATCTCAATAACCAAGGAACCAAAAAATAAAAAACTCAGAGATGGAGAAATAGAAAGTTTCTCGAAAGAGATACTTGTTAAGTAATAGAATAGGATTATTAAAGCTGTTTCCATTAAAAATGCTCATTATCAGCAATTTCCAAAGTCCGTTTTCAAGATATTTTGAAAACAAATTCGGTCAAGTTGAAATAAATTGCAAATACGTCTCGTCAAATTTGTACATGTTATTCCTGCAGTGTAAAATGTATAGATGAAGAATCAAGACAATATTGATATATATATATATATATATATATATATATATATATATATATATATATATATATATATATATATATATATATATATATAGAAATCTCCAGAGAATTGATATATTTAGAAATGCAAAGATATTTTTTCTCAGAACCCTAATAAATATACGGGCTCAGTTTTCAGCAAAATTCTTTAGTGGATATGTACGGACCTACTGAGCAGGAAATTTAGAATACATATCATGCAGAAATTGCACAGCCAAAATGTGTAAATTTACATCGTTATTGATGTATTTTTAAGATATTCTCAAATTGACCAGATCTATCAGACAAGGGAAATGGAATAGCGAGAGATCCGTTTAGAACAAGTTGAGTAGACTTAGAAATCTCCAGTGATTTATAAATCTCCAGTGAATTGATATATTTAGAAATGTAAAGATATTTTTGATTAGAACTTTAATAAGTATACGGGATTTGTTTTAAACAAAACTCTTTAGCGAATATGCACGGGCCTCCTGAGAAGGGAACTCAGAATACATATTGTGAGTCAGAAGCAATGTTTATAATTCTAACCATTAATTCAATGAGAATCATGTAGAAATTGCACTGCAAAAACGTTTGAATTTACATCGTTGTTGATGTATTTTTTATGAATTCTCAAATTACCTAAATCTATCAGGACAGGACAAAGGAATTAGAATAGCGAGAGATCCGTCTAGAAGAAGTAAAGTAGACTAATTTTAAACAAAGTTGAGGTGGCCAGATTTAACGTAAATTTTACAAAAGAATTCATCGCTAACTTGTATGCATAATATTCCAAAAATGAAAACGGACCGTTCACGTTTTCACGATTTTTCACTTTACACGTTATTTTGTTCATGATTACGTGATTCAGTTCACTGTGTATTATTGCTTTTTCTCGAACTCATGACTGCAGTTCACGGATTTGGCTACGGATTTTTTTTCCGTGTACAGAGGCACTGAAAAAAAATCAATCAATTTCCAGTGCATACAAATTTGGCAAGTTTGTCTTTTATGGGTATGGCTCGATTACGATTATCACTCCAAAAACTCCCCAAAACCCGAAGACACGCGTACGCTCATCTTGAAAATTCCAACAAATCCACCTCTACACTTCTCCATTGCATAATTGAGTGCAATATCACTTAAGAAAGAATACGAAATGAGCTTCACTCTTGCTCATTTCCTACTTCTTCTTCTTCTTCTCCTACTACTGCGTCTTCCTCCGAACCAACTTTTAATTATGGCCGCACTTCATGGCCCAATGAGCCGTCACTTCCTTTCTTCCACCGAGAAGAGCAAAAACACTGAAGTAGATACGAATCCAGGGCTCAGGCTCTCCACCCACACAAACAGTTGGTCCGATCGGATTTACCAATCCCATGCAAACTGCAACTTCGAATTCGAACCAACGTCACAAGAGAGACCGGCGGTGGAAGTGCTAAATTTAAATTCAAATCTAGAATTCTTATCAAAAGTCAGTGCAGCGCGCAACGTCCCAACCAACGCCCCCGCGGCCCGGGTGGGGACGATGGGCGGAGAAGACACAAAGTTGAAATAAAGTAAAGCTTCTGGTGATGTCTGATGCCGTCCACGGGAAAACGCTTTAAATCGTTCAAGTATGCATGGTTGGAATACGTGTGAGTGAGCGAGTGAGGAGTGTGTGCTCGCCAGACTATCCATGTATGCATTTTTTTCATGGTGTAAAAAAAGGAAAAATCTGAAAGAAAAAAAAGTGCAGCGCAATGCAAGTTTGTACAACCGCGCGCGTCAGCGATGGCACTGAGAAGAGACTGAATGAATCTCTCGTTGAATCCCTACCGGGCAGGGCAGGAATCGCGCGTGCAGGCGAACGTTGCTGGGAAAGTGGCGAAGGAAGCGAGCCAGTGATTGAATTCCTTCGGAGTGAGCCCGTTTTCATTTCGCCTTCGTCATCGTCTCGTGCTCGTCGCCGACATTACAAGTAGGTATGCAAAAGTGACGAAGTGAAGCATGGGATTTTACTGCTTTCGGAAAATCGCTTTTTTCCTCCGCTAGCTTGTATCTATGTGGAGTATTGGCGATGATCGCCACCACTTGCCAGTGCTCTCTGCCGATGGAAGGCTAGATGAGGGGTGGACAAGTGGAGTGTGCGCCACATTCTAGTCGTCGTCAATCAGCAAATACACACACACACACACTGGCGCAGGGTGGCGGACGAAGGGGCAAGAAAAGTGTCGCACATACACGGACGGACGGACGGACGGATTCTTGCGACGAAGACGACGGTGAGACTCTTCGGTAGACAGAGCGGGCGAAACGAACTGAGAAATCGAAATTGTCAATTTCATGCAAATCGTATCCGTGAATGCGTTCCAATAATCTTCCCCCAAGTGATGGTCGGGAAAGGGGGGGGGGGGTAGGTTTGTGCATCGACAGCGGGAGGTAATGTTTGTATGAAGCAATGCGGTAGGGTAAAGTGTCCGAAACTATCTTCGGAATATGTTTGGTGGGCAATGTAATGTGTACTTCAAGTGAATTCAAATTGGTTTAATTTGGACGGAATATCACTGGATTGCGAGAACTAATACAATTAAAGTTATTGGTATTCATATTAAGCTGATTAAAAGCTGAAGAATCTATGTTTTGCCGGAACGAACTCTTATTCAGCAGTACTCATTTTAGCAACTGTTTTCATACTCCGTAACGGACATCTAATTGATTTAACGGACCAGAGTGAACACTTTCGTTAGCTGGTATGGTACCGCTTAACGCATGACCATCAAGCCTACAACCATTACATGACACGTGAGACTTCGTCTCTCATCAAAAACTGGTAGAGCCATCCTGAGCAAGTGTAGATGTACGCTAATATTTAGCCTTCATAGGGTTCAGAAGTGAAAGAGACCAGGATTGCGGCTTATCATTTTTGACTCAGGCATATTCATTTGCCAATATCTCCTTTCAGAGGGTCGATTTCAAAATATGATGTATTATGAACTTGTAGTGCATGAGTAGACCTACAACTTTGTCTAACAGTACATTGCTCTAACTCCTATATCTTCGACATGAGAGCGTATATTCACAGTGATCTTCACGATGATCCTCGCGTGATCTTCACCGCGAATATCATCGCGAAGATCACTGCGAATATACGCTCTTATTCCTCAGATATAAGAGATAGAGCTATGACTGTTAGACAAAGTTGTAGGTCTACTCAGGCACCATAAGTTCATCATACATCATATTTTGAAATTGAGAAGAGCTATTGGCAAATGAATATGGATAAGTCAAAAATGATAAGCCGCAACCTTGAAAGAGACCTTAGTACTAAACATAGCCATCAACTTTTTCAGTATTTATGAAATGATGCCCCTCAATAAAAAAAGGCTGATCAAAAGCTGAAGCAACTCTTATTCAGCAGTACTAAATTTAGCTACCAACAATTTTGATACAAATTGGGCATTCATTTTGCACTGTTAGATTCCAAGTAACAATTTAAGTTTTATTTCGGCCGTATAGCACTCCTCCCGGCTTTCTTAATAAAACTAAATTCAAAACTGTTTTGTCCACCAACATCCCCCCCTATGCATCTTTAAAGCCGAAATTTGTACGAAGTGGCCCACTCTATAGACGGTTGTGAAAACAAATTAATAAAACCTTTACAAGACCATAAAGATTGTGAAAATGTTCTAGTGAGAGATGTTATGACCACTTGAGAACCTTCATAAAACCTATTGGCTGCCATCAAAATCAGCATAAGGCTCAATAGCCACTGTCAAACTTCACGGCGATATCGTAGTTGGTTTTTGTTGTTCTGCTTTGTTCGATTCTCTGTTCTTCTGATTCATTTAGCAGTAAATAATATATAAGAAAAAAGTTCCAGTGTTGCGGGCAATTTTGTTTGATAGCAAAATAACCAAAACAAATTAAGCTTTTGAGTTGAGCGTATCACGCTCCAAATCATATGCGCATTTAATTTTATGGTGAATATTGGCACGATAAGAGCCGAAAATAGAATGGCTCAGAGATTATGCAAGTTTACATCAACAAAAACAAAGTTTAAACAAAAATAGTCGATAAATTAATCATGAATGTCCTGAAAATTGATGGAATTCAACAAGGTTATCTAAAAGAATGCCAAAATTGGTCTCTGATCCGCTGTTTATTTGCATTACATTTGAAATTTGGTGTATTTTTTTCCACATATCAATTATTTCATATATTTCAATATGGCGATTGGAAGAAATCACAGTTTTGGCAAAAAGCCAATTTATCTTCACAGTGGCTACTATAAAACAATTTGGTCATTTAGTGATTTTCCTCAATTCCAATTTGCCGTTTAATGCATTTACAGGAGGCAAAATGGTTTTAAAATGCTTTTTGAACTGACCACAAAAAGATAATTCAAATGAGTTATAAAACGGCATTTCAAGACAGAATAAGACGAGTTCATAAAGTCGAAATAGAACCTTTGATAGGAGTAAAAGGATCGTCAGAAGACAAGGTTTTAAGATCGTCGTAAAAAAGTTGTGTAGATTCTCATAAACCTGACTAAAATTTGAAACCTATAGGCACCTCTTACTGCCATAACAAAACCAAATTAACTAGAAATTAGAAGAAAAATTAGTATTTTCCATTACAAATACGCGTATCTGTCGAAGATAAGCAAAGGTAGTTGGAATTAAATGGAAAATACTAATTTTTCTTCTAATTTCTAGTTACAGGTATTCCACTAAACAGCTCAAACCCTTTAGGAAAACCAAATTGATTTCTAGTGGTTTTCATAAAACTTTAATAAAACTTAATAGAGCTGGATGGTTTTGACAATGTTACGTTACACTTTGTCTCTCCTCAGAAACTGCGATTGCCATTCTGAGCCAGTTGAGATATAAGCTGTTGAATGTTTAGTCAACATAGTAGGGTTTTGCGGTTACAAACGGGTGACCACAGTGATTTTAGAATTTCCATGTAATTATACGTATCACATGATGGGACGAAAGAAAGCTAAACAAATGTAATCAGTGTTTGTTACTATCATTAACAATGCGCTGAAACCTTGTTTATCAGCTGATTTGAGCAGTGACATTTCGTCCACAAAAGTGCACGAATTCTTTCAGGCGTACCTCCTGTATGAAATCAACATTGCTTAGTCTTGCTTTTTTAGGATTTTTTTTTTAATTTATCCAAAGGCTGTTTTGATATGGCATTGCTCGATCTGATTCATTCGGTGAGAAAAAAAATCTCCATGTGCAGTTTATCGAATAAAATGCAGAAAATTTATTCGTTTTTACTGTCAGTCTATCAATACCCAAGTAGCACACTAAGATCATAGTTGTATCATTAGTTGTAGTAACTTGATTTCGACTTAGCAAGTCATATTTATGTTATCTCAACTGAATGGCCACAAGTGTGCTACTAGGGTATATGAGTAGCATACAGACAAGGTCACTTCACTTGTGTCTAAGTCTACAATAATGTCTAACAAGACTTATTTGGTTACCCAAAGATGTCTTGAAAAAGGTCTTGACGTAACTTTCCTCAAACCATTCTCTACGCTAGGCAAGAAGGCAGAGTAAGCTAAGAATCCCTTTTTCAATACTCGTTGTGACTTGGATTTATATACTACTAGCAGACCAATTTTGAGTTATACCAAATTTATATTCTTTACCTAACTGAACTAACATGAATTTCCCTTCAATAAATAGTTTGAGCTCGCTATATAAATGAAAACGGCGTGCTGCAAAAAACTCCGAAAAGGCCCCAATAATGTTCATTCGATAATGTTTGCATTTCATGCAAAAATTATGGAAGTCGGTAGGCAAATTTTGAAAATTGTTCTCCAAGCCAAATTGAAGGAAGATCACTAAAAGATCGACAAAAACTACCCAGTATATTTGGGAGAAGTCCACAGGTAGTTTTGCAAGATGTCCAGAAAAAGACTATTGAAAGATCCGAAGAAAATTGTAAAGAAAGTCAAAGGATGTCCCCTAGAATGGCAGAAGGATTTTCACAGGAATTGAAACTAAATGAAAGAAGCTTACAAATCCTTGGAAGGAAGTTCCTTGGGATTCAAGAACTTCTTTTCGAGAAATTGTAAGCTTCTTTAATTGGGTGTCAATTCTCGTGAAAATCCTTTTGACATTTTAGGGGACATCCTTTGACTTCCTTTTCAGTTTTCTTCTGGTCATCCAATAGTCTTTTCTGGGCATCTTGCAAAACTGGACTTCTTGCAAATATACTGGATATTTTTTCGATCTTTTAATGATCTTGGACGAACTGAAGGTCTTGGAGAACAATTTTCTAAATTTTCCTATCGACTTCCATATTTGTCATCGGCAGTAAATTGGTAGGTAAACGTTCCAAACAACAGACCAACCATGAACCCCCTATACCGACCGTATTTTTTGCCCTTTATTGCAACTAAGGCGCATATTTTCTTGTGAACCTGTTACGAAAGAAATTTGGCTCGTTTTCTGATGTCCTATGTCTTCGTACGGGGTGGCAACTAGAATTTAGACTATTATAAAAAAACATAATTAAAGTATTATTTTGAAAATTTTAAATTTCAGTCTTAATTTCAATAAGCGAGAAAAGGCGCTATAACCTTGGCAAATTATTGCTCGACTTTTGGTTCAAATGCCAAAAAGTTCACACCACACAACAAAAGGAGCATGAACTAATCTTTCTAGCATAGGTGCTCCCCAACGAAAAAAATACAAATGTTTACATTATTTAACTCTATGTACAGGAAACGTTTGGTGCGGGAGGTCCCCTCGCTTTCACTTCCTTTTTCCTGGAATCGCTCTATTTCTTGAGATTCTCTCTGTGGTACATGCTGCGCAGCTGGCCTGGCCGGTGACAAGGAAAATTAAGCATTGAAGAAGTCGTCATTTTCCGGGATGCTTTCTCAGAAATTGCCTGCGTTAGTGTGATCGAAGTAAGATCGAACTTAGTTCGCCGAACTACAAAGACAGGACTACAAGACATTGCCTAGACCGGTAGTTTTCTACGGACACGAAACATGAACATTGTTTGCGGAGAACCAACGCGCCCTTCAGTGTTTCGTTACGATCTACTGGAACGTGGAGGTAACGAATCAGCACGAGCGCACGTGGTTGCTGGGTGAACCTTCTATCGTTCACACCGCTAAAAATCGACCAACTACGGTAGGCTGGACAAGTCGTGAAATTTCTTCTTTTAGCATCTCAAGCTTATTGCTTCCGCAATTGGCTTATTGCTTGCTCTCAACAGTGTTCTAAATGCACTTCCCACAGTTATTAATTGTGAGCTTTCGACGACAGGTACCATTTTTGCATTAGTATGATTGTGTGGCAAGTACAATCATACCCTATGTAAGGAAGTCCAGAAATTGTCCTTAACGAAAATTCCCTAGACCAGACCGGGAATCGAACTTAGCCACCTCCAGCATGGTGTTGCTTTGTAGCTGCGCCTTTACCGATTGAGCTAAGGGGAGGACACGGTCCCAGGAGCGACTGTAGTTGCCGGTACACTGGATTTGGATTTAACTACCAGAAAAGAACAGCAAGGGCTACACTAATGTCCTTCAAACCACATCTCCTTTCATTCCAACGACATTACTCACGAGCCAGAGCCATTTTCTACAGGGCGATACATCCCGATCCACAAAAAAGGCTCAGAGTATGGAAGCCGACCCAAGGAGGAAAATCGCTATCATTCTATGGCTTGCTCGTTCACCTCAATGCAACACGATCGAAAATCTGTAGAAATCCTTGTACCCCGGGTCTAAGGTGACAACAAACGTTACTCCACCGTGGAAGAGCTAACAACAACGGTGGCTTTATGAAACGTTTTGATTGCTGAGCTGTAGACGTGTTCATCCAGTTGGGTTGTACTTTCTTATTTTCCCATAATTTCAATTCTTTTTTAAGAGAAGAAATTGAAGAGCCGAAGCATGGTTCGGACCTTACCTAGGTACTCACTCGTAATACAGTTCAATTATTATTTCAAAGATATTTGCGACAGGCTTGTTGATTGCGCAAATCTTCGAAGAAATTTTGACGCAAGACGACGTCTTTGTTTTTTATACTGGGATACAATTAAAAACCATTGCGACCAGTCACGAAAAGTGGTCAGGTTTTGAGCGTTAAACTATTGAAAATAATGAAAATATGGTGAGGTCTTATCCTTTCGGGCAAGTATTTTCCTGTCACAGACTTCAAATATGAGTAAGGGAGATCTCATATAGCAGCAGTAAATCATGTTGAAAGGGTACACCTTAACAAAATACTTCGTTCACTCGGTAGCTTTAGAGCTGTTCAGAATGGCAATTAGCCAGTATTGAATTGGCAGTGACAAGTACTCTTGAGTGTGCTCTACTGGCGAGCAACCATTGATAACTGATGGTTTTATCGTCTTTGGCTAGGCAACCATTGGTTATGCAGTCGGTTAACCAAGACAGTGGTGAATTTGTAGTCACGAGCGAAATAAGCGTGATCTAGTTGGCAGCCATCTTTCGGTAAGGCGGTTAAATGGTATGCACGGTATAAGCCAGCCATCATCATCGCTAATGCGTGTAGAAAATTGCATTAACTTGCAGCATAAGCATGACCAGTTAGAATATTAGTAAATATGTGATTGGAGCTATACGACAGGTCCTAAGAAGATCGATCAAACATGGACCATTTAAAATCATTCCTTGTTAAGTTGACCAATTTCTAACACCATTAAGCAAAACATTGTAAATAACAATTTTTAATATCGGCTCCGCAAAGTGTCACACACGTCTGTGCCTTATAAAAAAAAAAAAAAGAACCATTTAAAAAAAAGACCACCAATTTGAGTTGAATATTCCATAACACACCGTTCTAAATTCTTGTCAATTAGAAGCTAATGGTGGCTAAACATTTTTCAATTTCAACTTCAAACTTGGCGCGGAAATTTTAACGGTCTCTATATTATTCCGAAGTGCAAATTCAAAGCAAGCATACCAAAAAAAAATTTAGGAATTGCGACCGTCGCGAAATATTAAAATAGAATATTATAACATTACACATTTCTGCGTATTTCTACGTCACCTTTGCGTACAACCTCATTGGGCTGTGACTTGTAGTTTTTTTCTTTTTTTCCGCTCGTTGTATGCTCGAAATTTCTTGTTGTAGTTTTTATTAATTTAAAATTCGCCTTGGTTTGAAGGGATTACAAAACTAAATGAAAACAAGAAAAGAATTTGAACAGTATGCTGATTAGAACTTGCTTCAAATTCTTAGAAGTTTCTGATCGCAATGTCTAGTAAGATTCACCTAAAATTTAATGATTTTACTGTTTTAGCGATTTAAAATCCGCTTGGAAGTCTGTTGCGCCGAATATTATTAAAACCCTGATCAACAGGATACCAAACAGGGTCTATGCAATCATAAATATGAATAGAGATCTAATCATATTTTAAAAGACTCACAATAATGTAAGTTGATTTGAATCTGGACAACTACGAGAATAGTTTTGAAGCTTTTATTATACATTTTTTGAGACGTCAAAAACTAATTTTCGAAACGACCCATATAAAGCTCGATTCAAAGTAAATCTGGACGAACGGTTTAATATACCACCGCGTCCCTGGTGGTTGGAACAAAAAACCGTTTGACAGGCATTTGTTGATGTTTCATGGACGAAAAAATTGGTGAAAAGTGTTTCTCGATCTATCGACGTATCTCGAAATTACGGATTATGGTACTTGAGAAAAGAAAATTAATTGTGCACCAACATCTAGAGAATCTTTCGTGGTCTGCCTCAAAAATAGCAAAAGTGATTGAAATTCCCAAAGTCAACGGTGTGGCTTGTAATCAATCGGAATTAGGGAGCAACGTTTTGAGGTACGTGGAAGGCAACCCAGGTGTCTTAAAACGTGATTTGGCAAAGTAATACGATTCCAACTTTTCCACCGTGCGTAACATTCTTTCAAGAAAAGAATATAAGTCTTTTTGTGCCATTAAAAATCCGAATCGCTCATTGAAACAAAATTTAGTGACCAAAAAGCTATCACGATTACTATACGAACGAGTTTTGACGAAATTTGATGGCTGTATTTTAATGGATGACGAAACATATGTCAAAATTGATTATAAACAAATCCCCGGACGAAAAATTTACCTGGCAACTGGTCGTGGGGATGTCCTTTCCGGGTATAAATTTGTTTTTGCTGATAAGTTTACTCGGAAAAATACTGATTTGGCAAGGAATCTGCAGTTGTGGCCTTAAAACCAAGGTTTTCATCACATCTCACACAATGAGGTCCAAGGTTTACATTGAAGAGTGTCTGAAAATGCAGATTTTACCCTTTATTTGGCACCACAAGACCAACGTTATGTTTTGGCCGGATCTAGCCAGCTGCCACTACTCTAAGGAGGTACTAGAATGGTAAGCTGCAAACAATGTTAATTTCGTCGCCAAAGAGAGTAATTCTCCGAAGTGCCCTGAGTTCAGACCGATCCAAAAATATTGGGCAATTGTCAAGCGAACGCTTCGAGGATGCGGTGAAGAAGTGACAAATGCACGACAAATACGTTTATAGTGGAATAAGTTTGACGGTATAGTGAAGATCATGATGATATCGATCACAAGCAAAGTGCGACAGTTAGTTCGAAACGGTGAAATGTGATAACTTGTTATCTATCGTTTTATATAAAGCTGAATAAATAAACTTTTGTTTGACGTTTTGATCAACCGTGTATGTTGTTTAGTTCTTAAGTTATGATCATTTGAATGCGTCCAAATTTACTTTGAATCGGGATTTATATGCATGTTGAATTTGCATGCTTTCGTTGAAATTTTGTGTTGAGAGATAACATAAATTGATGGAGTTGAGTTTGAATGAAATTGCATTGAATTACTACAATCAATATGATGTCTCCTTGAAGCACATAGCTTTAATAATTGGTGTGCATGAAACATGACTGCATGAAACACCCTTTGGCCAAATTAATAAGTCGGAAACGTTTACACGTTATTTTTCAACCTTAGAAAAGTGTCCTAAGTTTTTGCTGTACGGCAGACACCATTGTTTAATTTTGTCAATAACTAACCCAACCACTAGAATGAATGCTCTTTCGAATAGAAACTAACGCCGCAGATAAAAAAAAACACGGTCTTCAGTTCAAGTTTCCCGAGGGAATTCCATTCTTTTTAACGTTTAGATAACACCTGCTGAGAACGAGAATCTATACTCACTTCAAGGCACACGTGATTGAAAGAAGCCACCAAACAACCGAGAGGCAAATTTCAATGAGAGATATTGGTGCAGCCAATTTTTACTGGTTTAAGCAATTGGGTATCTCTTATGTTTTATGTTTTCATTTTTTTTATCGGAATTTGAATTGGAAATATTAAACAAACAAGATTCTTGGACAAACTGTCAAAAACGGGCACCAATAGCTTGTTGAGTTTCATACAAATAAGATTGTTGCTAAGCAACCAAAAATAATGACATCGAGCTGAGATGCAGTAATCAACTTTGTGCCATCCAATTCAGAACTTGTCATGTAGTCAGTCAACTTAAAAGCTAATAAAGGAAACTGCAAGACGCTATAATTGTAATCACTAAACTGGTCATAATTGCCGGAATCAACCAACCGGAATTTAGAATTGCAACAACAACGAAAAATCACAATGACAGCCAAATCCTGGCTTCAGGCACTTCTATTGTACACTGAAAGTAACCCGTCACGGTTAAGGTTAACTCACACGCTATCCATTTTTTTCGTTCCTCATTAACCGAAGGGAACAATCCCCAAGATTAATGATACCGCAAAAATGCATTATTTATCACAGCCAGCACCATGTGTCGCGCGCCATATCCTTCATCTATTAGGTTTCCATCGGAAGGCCAAGCCAACAAGAGTGTGCAGTCAACGCGCAAAGAGTAATGAAATTTATTTAATTTTCAATTCAAATTTCATTAAGCCCTGTTTCCCCCGGAATGCACTCCTTTTGTTCTTCCTTCGTCGTCAACATTGGCGCTTTTCTCTTCGGTCACTATGCACTTTGTTCAAAATATGCAAAAAATAAATTAAAATTAAAACAGATAAAAATTATACTTTTCCCTGCATTTCTTCCCATGATAGCCGAATGCAATTGCACACAGCTCTAAACACACGTGAACACACATGGGATGGTGATCGAGGACGGTGGGCAATTGGCGGACGTCGGAAGATAAATAAACTTTTAATATGTATTATTTTCTGGCTTTATTACTGCAGCTGCTCACCGCACCACCCATTCCATTACTGATGGACTGTCGCCGTATGTTGGATCCGACACGGGAAGGGGGAAGGAGCCATAATAATTATGCAGAATTTTTTCGCACTGAGCCAGGTCCTTTTCGGTCGCGGCAAACATTGGGCTTCTTCACCACCGCCTTCCTTTTTCGTCGTCGCCAGGTAAGACATCCATTTTATTTTTCATTATTTGGATAGAGCCTAGGCCGGATATATTTGTATATTTTGCCTAACGAAAAGAACGAATAACCCTAGGAAAATATTTACGACAATATCTATTTACTTTAATGTTAAGGTTACTTCCACTCAGACAACGAAGTGAAGAGAACTGAAAATAACAGCATATCCTTGTTTCGGCACTACCACCACGCCACCGATCGACGACAGACACGTGTTTCACGTGAAAACTTCTCAAAATATAAACCGCTGCTGCCACAACACCATATTCCACAAAATGAATAGAAAAAAAACACCGAAAAAAAACTATATTCACTCTTGGTCGCCGCCACCAACACACACATTAGTTCACCTCCTGTCAAGGACCTCACCGTCGTCGTCGTTCGTAGCACAGCAATATGCAGTAGCAGCAACGTAGAACACACAAAAATGAGCCATGAAAAATCGACACCGCGATTTTTCCTCTTCATTCAAATCCAGACAGCACATTTCTTGTTTTTTCTTTCGATTTTGCACTCCCCGAATACCACGGAACCATCAATTGAGTTACCGAAGCTGATTTTCCACACACTGCACACTATGTGTCACACTCTGGATAAACAACAAACGTCCGGAACTGACCGAAAAAAATTTCAGAAAACAAACCGATACGCGAATTAAAACTATCAATCGCGAGATTCAACTACGGAAAAAATGCTCCCCTTTTATTCCGCCACTCACCACAACCCCAGGTTCCACACTCCTCGGAAATTGTATGTGAGGATTTTCACGGTTTTCCCGACAACTATCTGGTGGCCACTATTCAACTGTGCGAGAGTTTTCCTCCAACAACATACTCCAAGTGTACTAACCGCTCGCTCACTCTCGCCGATTCTCGATTCGCTAGCGCTCTCAGGCGAAAACGTCCGTTCACGACGAAAGCTTCTAACTCACTGAAAAACCATCCAACCAAAAGCCCCCCAACATCATCGAGTGTCTACTCAACCACACCGCCCGCTCACTCACCCTCGCACATATGCATGCACACACAATCGCACGCGCTCTCGCTCAACGCTCATCGCTCTTTACCCCGCTCGCTCTCTCTTTATCTCTTTTTCACTCTGAACATAGTTTTCCTTCCTCTTTGCTTTCTTCGACTCACAAACAGACCGAGAGCTCGGTGTGAGATTACAAACAACCACCTTTCACAGCACCGCCATTGGGAGGATCTCAACTTCCCGCTCTCGCGGGGGAATTGCAAACGTCGCATCCATCCACCACACGGTCGTTGCAATCGTTTGCAGCGCATCCTCATGCGACCGACCCACCTTGTAGAGCAAACCAACCAAGCAACCGACGACCGTGAGCAGTGAAGGTGGTTGTTTGTATTCATACCAAGCTCTCGGTCTGTTTGTGAGTCGAGAAAGCAAAGGAGAACGAGAGATGAAAAAGAGATAAAGAGAGACAGAGAGCAGGGTAAAGCGATGAGCGTTGAGTGAGAGCGTGCGATTGTGTGCATGCATATGTGCGAGGGTGAGTGAGCGGGCGGTGTGTCGAGTAGACACTCGATGATGTTGGGGGGCTTTTGGTTGGATGGTTTTTCAGTGAGTTAGAAGCTTTCGTCGTGAACGGACGTTTTCTGCCTAAGAGCGCTAGCGAATCGGAGAATCGGCGAGAGTGAGCGAGCGGTTAGTACACTTGGAGTATGTTGTTGGAGGAAAACTCTCGCACAGTTGAATAGTGGCCACCAGATAGTTGTCGGGAAAACCGTGAAAATCCTCACATACAATTTCCGAGGAGTGTGTGAACCTGGGGTTGTGGTGAGTGGCGGAATAAAGGGAGCATTTTTTCCGTAGTTGAATCTCGCGATTGATAGTTTTAATTCGCGTATCGGTTTGTTTTCTAATTTTTTTCGGTCAGTTCCGGACGTTTGTTGTTTATCCAGAGTGTGACACATAGTGTGCAGTGTGTGGAAAATCAGCTTCGGTAACTCAATTGATGGTTCCGTGTGGTATTCGGGGGAGTGCAAAATCGAAAGAAAAAACAAGAAATGTGCTGTCTGGATTTGAATGAAGAGGAAAAATCGCGGTGTCGATTTTTCATGGCTCATTTTTGTGTGTTCTACGTTGCTGCTACTGCTATTGCTGTGCTACGAACGACGACGACGGTGAGGTCCTTGACAGGAGGTGAACTAATGTGTGTGTTGGTGGCGGCGACCAAGAGTGAATATAGTTTTTTTTCGGTGTTTTTTTTTCTATTCATTTTGTGGAATATGGTGTTGTGGCAGCAGCGGTTATATTTTGGAGAAGTTTTCACGTGAAACACGTGTCTGTCGTCGATCGGTGGCGTGGTGGTAGTGCCGAAACAAGGATATGCTGTTATTTTCGTTTCCTTCACTTCGTTGTCTGAGTGGAAGTAACCTTAACATTAAAGTAAATAGATATTGTCGTAAATATTTTCCTAGGGTTATTCGTTCTTTTCGTTAGGCAAAATATACAAATATATCCGGCCTAGGCTCTATCCAAATAATGAAAAATAAAATGATGTCTTACCTGGCGACGACGAAAAAGGAAGGCGGTGGTGAAGAATCCCAATGTTTGCCGCGACCGAAAAGGACCTGGCTCAGTGCGAAAAAATTCTGCATAATTATTATGGCTCCTTTCCCCCCTCCCTTGTCGGATCCAACATACGGCGACAGTCCATCAGTAATGGAATGGGTGTGCGGTGAGCAGTTGCAGTAATAAAGCCAGAAAATAATACATATTAAAGTTTATTTATCTTCCGACGTCCGCCAATTGCCCACCGTCCTCGATCACCATCCCATGTGTGTTCATGTGTGTTTAGAGCTGTGTGCAATTGCATTCGGCTATCATGGGAAGAAATGCAGGGAAAAGTATAATTTTTATCTGTTTTAATTTTAATTTATTTTTTGCATATTTTGAACAAAGTGCATAGTGACCGAAGAGAAAAGCGCCAATGTTGATGACGAAGGAAGAACAAAAGGAATGCATTCCAGGAGAAACAGGGCTTAATGAAATTTGAATTGAAAATTAAATAAATTTCATTACTCTTTGCGCGTTGACTGCACACCTTTGTTGGCTTGGCCTTCCGATGGAAACCTAATAGATGAAGGATATGGCGCGCGACACATGGTGCTGGCTGTGATAAATAATGCATTTTTGCGGTATCATTAATCTTGGGGATTGTTCCCTTTGGTTAATGAGGAACGAAAAAAAAATGGATAGCGTGTGAGTTAACCTTAACCGTGACGGGTTACTTTCAGTGTACAATAGAAGTGCCTGAAGCCAGGGATTTGGCTGTCATTGTGATTTTTCGTTGTTGTTGCAATTCTAAATTCCGGTTGGTTGGATTCCGGCAATTATGACCAGTTTAGTGATTACAATTATAGCGTCTTGCAGTTTCCTTTATTAGCTTTTAAGTTGACTGACTACATGACAAGTTCTGAATTGGATGGCACAAAGTTGATTACTGCATCTCAGCTCGATGTCATTATTTTTGGTTGCTTAGCAACAATCTTATTTGTATGAAACTCAACAAGCTATTGGTGCCCGTTTTTGACAGTTTGTCCAAGAATCTTGTTTGTTTAATATTTCCAATTCAAATTCCGATAAAAAAATGAAAAACATAAAACATAAGAGATACCCAATTGCTTAAATCCAGTAAAAATTGGCTGCACCAATATCTCTCATTGAAATTTGCCTCTCGGTTGTTTGGTGGCTTCTTTTCAATCACGTGTGCCTTGAAGTGGAGTATAGATTCTCGTTCTAGCAGGTGTTATCTAAACGTTAAAAAGAATGGAATTCCCCCTCGGGAAACTTGAACTGAAGACCGTGTTTTTTTATCTGCGACGTTAGTTTCTATTCGAAAGAGCATTCATTCTAGTGGTTGGGTTAGTTATTGACAAAATTAAACAAAGGTGTCTGCCGTACAGCAAAAACTTAGGACACTTTTCTAAGGTTGAAAAATAACGTGTAAACGTTTCCGACTTATTAATTTGGCCAAAGGGTGTTTCATGCAGTCATGTTTCATGCACACCAATTATTAAAGCTTGTGTGCTTCAAGGAGACATCATATTGATTGTAGTAATTTAATGCAATTTCATTCAAACTCAACTCCATCAATTTATGTTATCTTTCAACACAAAATTTCAACGAAAGCATGCAAATTCAACATGCATATAAATCCCGATTCAAAGTAAATTTGGACGCATTCAAATGATCATAACTCAAGAACTAAACAACATACACGGTTGATCAAAACGTCAAACAAAAGTTTATTTATTCAGCTTTATATAAAACGATAGATAACAAGTTATCACATTTCACCGTTTCGAACTAACTGTCGCACTTTGCTTGTGATCGATATCATCATGATCTTCACTATACCGTCAAACTTATTCCACTATAAACGTATTTGTCGTGCATTTGTCACTTCTTCACCGCATCCTCGAAGCGTTCGCTTGACAATTGCCCAATATTTTTGGATCGGTCTGAACTCAGGGCACTTCGGAGAATTACTCTCTTTGGCGACGAAATTAACATTGTTTGCAGCTTACCATTCTAGTACCTCCTTAGAGTAGTGGCAGCTGGCTAGATCCGGCCAAAACATAACGTTGGTCTTGTGGTGCCAAATAAAGGGTAAAATCTGCATTTTCAGACACTCTTCAATGTAAACCTTGGACCTCATTGTGTGAGATGTGATGAAAAACTTGGTTTTAAGGCCACAACTGCAGATCCCTTGCCAAATCAGTATTTTTCCTAGCGAACTAATCAGAAAAAACAAATTTACACCCGGAAGGGACATCCCCACGACCAGTTGCCAGGTAAATTTTTTGTCCGGGGATTTATTTATAATCAATTTTGACATATGTTTCGTCATCTATTAAAATACAGCCATCAAATTTCGTCAAAACTCGTTCGTATAGTAATCGTGATAGCTTTTTGGTCACTAAATTTTCATTGAGCGATTCGGATGTTTACTGGCACAAAAAGACTTATATCCTTCTCTTGAAAGGATGTTACGCACGGTGGAAAAGTGGGAAGCGTATTTCTTTGCCAAATCACGTTTTAAGACACCTGGGTTGCCTTCCACGTACCTCAAAACGTTGCTCCTAATTCCGATTGATTACAAGCCACACCGTTGACTTTGGGAATTCCATCACTTTTGCTATTTTTGAGGCAGACCATGAAAGATTCTCTAGATGTTGGTGCACAATTAATTTTATTTTCTCAAGTACCATAATCCGTAATTTCGAGATACGTCGATAGATCGAGAAACACTTTTCACCAATTTTTCTCGTCCATGAAACATCAACAAATGCCTGTCAAACGTTTTTTGTTCCAACCACCAGGGACGCGGTGGTGTATTAAACGGTGCGTCCAGATTTACTTTGAATCTAGCTTTATATGGATCGTTTCGAAAACTGGTTTTTGATATTTCAAAAAGATATAATAAAAGCTTGAAAACTATTCTCGTAGTTGTCCAGATTCAAATCAAGTAACATTATTGTGAGTCTTTTAACATTTGATTGAATCTGTATTCATATATATGATTGCATAAACCCTGTTTGGTATCATGTTGCTCAGGGTTTTAATAATATTCGGCGCAACAGACTTCCAAGCGGATTTTAAAGCGCTAAACAGTAAAATCAATAAATTTTAGGTGAATCTTACTAGACATTGCGATCAAAAACATCTCAGAATTTGAGGCAAATTCTAATCAGCATACAGTGTAAATTCTCCTCTTGTTTTCATTTAGTTTTGTAATCCCTTCAAACCAAGGCGAATTTTAAATTAATAAAAACTACAACAAGAAATTTCGAGCATACAACGAGCGGAAAAAAAGAAAAAAACTACAAGTCACAGCCCAATGAGGTTGTACGCAAAGGTGACGTAGAAATACGTAGAAATGTATAATGTTATAATATTCTATTTTAATATTTCGCGACGGTCGCAATTCCTAAATTTCTTTTTGGTATGCTGCTCTTGCTTGCTTTGAATTTGCACTTCGGAATAATATAGAGACCGTTAAAATTTCCGCGCCAAGTTTGAAGTTGGAATTGAAAAATGTTTAGCCACCATTAGCTTCTAATTGACAAGAATTTAGAACGGTGTGTTATGGAATATTCAACTCAAATTGGTGGTCTTTTTTTTAAATGGTTCTTTTTTTTTTTTTTTATAAGGCACAGACGTGTGTGACACTTTGCGGAGCCGATATTAAAAATTGTTATTTACAATGTTTTGCTTAATGGTGTTAGAAATTGGTCAACTTAACAAGGAATGATTTTAAATGGTCCATGTTTGATCGATCTTCTTAGGACCTGTCGTATAGCCCAATCACATATTTACTAATATTCTAACTGGTCATGCTTATGCTGCAAGTTAATGCAATTTTCTACACGCATTAGCGATGATGATGGCTGGCTTATACCGTTCATACCATTTAACCACCTTACCGAAAGATAGCTGCCAACTAGATCAAACTTATTTCGCTCGTAGTTGCGCCAACCGGCTGGCTACAAATTCACCACTGGCTTGGTTAACCGACTGCATAACCAATGGTTGCCTAGCCAAAGACGATAAAACCATCAGTTATCAATGGTTGCTCGCCAGTAGAGCACACTCAAGAGTACTTGTCACTGCCAATTCAATACTGGCTAATTGCCATTCTGAACAGCTCTAAAGCTACCGAGTGAACGAAGTATTTTGTTAAGGTGTACCCTTTCAACATGATTTACTGCTGCATATGAGATCTCCCTTACTCATATTTGAAGTCTGTGACAGGAAAATACTTGGCCCGAAAGGATAAGACCTCACCATATATTTTCATTATTTTCAATAGTTTAACGCTCAAAACCTGACCACTTTTCGTGACGGTCGCTATGGTTTTTAATTGTATCCCAGTATAAAAAAACAAAGACGTCGTCTTGCGTCAAAATTTCTTCGAAGATTTGCGCAATCAACAAGCCTGTCGCAAATATCTTTGAAATAATAATTGAACTGTATTACGAGTGAGTACCTAGGTAAGGTCCGGAACCATGCTTCGGCTCTTCAATTTCTTCTCTTAAAAAAGAATTGAAATTATGGGAAAATAAGAAAGTACAACCCAACTGGATGAACACGTCTACAGCTCAGCAATCAAAACGTTTCATAAAGCCACCGTTGTTGTTAGCTCTTCCACGGTGGAGTAACGTTTGTTGTCACCTTAGACCCGGGGTACAAGGATTTCCTACAGATTTTCGATCGTGTTGCATTGAGGTGAACGAGCAAGCCATAGAATGATAGCGATTTTCTTCTCCTTGGGTCATTTCATACTCTGAGCCTTTTGTGGATCGATGCATTGCCCTGTAGAAAATGGCTCTTGGCTCGTGAGTAATGTCGTTGGAATGAAAGGAGATGTGTTTGAAGGACATTAGTGTAGCCCTTGCTGTTCTTTTCTGGTAGTTAAATCCAAATCCAGTGTACCGCAACTACAGTCGCTCCTGGGACTGTGTCCTCCCTTAGCTCAATCGGTAAAGGCGCAGCTACAAAGCAACACCATGCTGGAGGTGGCTAAGTTCGATTCCCGGTCTGGTCTAGGAATCTTTCGTTAAGGAAAATTTCTGAACTTCCTTGGCATAGGGTATGATTGTACTTGCCACACAATCATACTAATGCAAAAATGGTACCTGTCGTCGAAAGCTCACAATTAATAACTGTGGAAGTGCATTTAGAACACTAAGTTGAGAGCAAGCAATAAGCTAATTGTGGAAGCAATAAGCTTGAAATGCTAAAAGAAGAAATTCTTACGACTTGTCCAGCCTACCGTAGTTGGCCGATTTTAGCGGTGTGAACGATAGAAGGTTCACCCAGCAACTAATGCAGTTTGTGGCTGATTCGTTACCTCCACGTTCCGTAGATCGTACGAAACACGAAGGGCGCGTTGGTTCTCCGCAAACAATGTTCATGTTTCGTGTCCGTAGAAAACTACCGGTCTAGGCAATGTCTTGTAGTCCTGTCTTTGTAGTTCGGCGAACTAAGTTCGATCTTACTTCGATCACACTAACGCAGGCAATTCTTGAAAGCATCCTGGAAAATGACGACTTCTTCAATGCTTAATTTTCCTTGTCACCGGCCAGGCCAGCTGCGCAGCATGTACCACAGAGAGAACTTCAAGAAATAGAGCGATTCCAGGAAAAGGAAGAAAGCGAGGACCTCCCGCACCAAACGTTTCCATATAGAGTTAAATAATGTAAACATTTGTATTTTTTCGTTGGGAGCACCTATGCTAGAAAGATTAGTTCATGCTCCTTTTGCCGGTGGGTGAACTTTTGGCATTTGAACCAAAAGTCTAGCAATAATTTGCCAAGGTTATAGCGCATTTTCTCGCTCATTGAAATTAAGACTGAAATTTAAAATTTTCAAAATAATACTTTAATTATGTTTTTTTATAATAGTCTCAATTCTAGTTGCCACCCTGTAGAAGACATAGGACATCAGAAACGAGCCAAATTTTCTTAAATAGGTTCACAAGAAAATATGCGCCTTTGTTGCAATAAAGGGCAAAAATACGGCTTATATAGGGTTCATGGTTGGTCTGTTGTTTGGAACGTTTACCTACCAATTTACTGCCGATGACAAATATGGAAGTCGGGAGAGAAAATTTAGAAAACTGTTCTCCGCGACCCCTTCAGTTCGTCCAAGATCATTAAAAGATCGAAAAATATCCAGCATATTTTAGCAGTTCAGTTTTTGTAAGATGCCCAGAAAAGACTATTGGATGACCAGAAGAAAACGATTAAGATAGTCAGGTTGTCCCCGTAGCTGTCAAAGGATTTTCACGAGAATTGACACCCAATTAAAGAAGCTTACAATTTCTCGAAAAGAAGTTCTTGAATCCCAAGGAACTTCCTTCCAAGGATTTGTAAGCTTCTTTCATTTAGTTTCAATTCCTGTGAAAATCCTTCTGCCATTCTAGGGGAGCATCCTTTGACTTTCTTTACAACTTTCTTTCGGATCTTTCAATAGTCTTTTTTCTGGACATCTTTGCAAAACTACCTGTGGACTACTCCCAAATATACTGGTGGCTTTGTAACGATCTTTTAGTGATCTTTCCTCTACAATTTGGCTTGGAGAACAATTTTCAAAATTTGCCTACCGACTTCCATAATTTTTGCATGAAATGCAAACATTATCGAATGAACATTATTGGGGCCTTTTCGGAGTTTTTTGCAGCACGCCGTTTTCATTTATATAGCGAGCTCAAACTATTTATTGAAGGGAAATTCATGTTAGTTCAATTAGAAAAAGAATATAAATTTGGTATAACTCACAATTGGTCTGCTAGTAGTATATAAACTCAAGTCAACAACGAGTATTGAAAAAAGGGATTCTTAGCTTACTCTGCCTTCTTGCCTAGCGTAGAGAATGGTTTGAGTGAAAGTTACGTCAAGAGTTCCTTTTTCAAGACATCTTTGGGTAACCAAATGTAAGTTCTGTTAGACATTATTGTAGACTTAGACACAAGTGAGAGGTGACCTTGTTCTGAGATGTGACATTATATAACTTCTAGCAGCGCTACCTGTTGTGCCATATTCAGTTGAGATAACATAAATATGACTTGCTAAGTCAGAAACTTCAAGTTGGCTAACGACGAATTACGATCTTAGTGTGCTACTTGGGCATTGATAGACCGACAAAGTAAAAACGAATAAATTTTCTCTGCATTTTATTCGATAAACCGCACGAAGGGAGATTTTTTTTTCTCACCGAATGAATCAGGATCGAGCAATGCCATATCAAACAGCCTTTGGATGCAATTAAAAAAAAATCCTAAAAAAGCAAGACCAAGCAAATGTTGATTTCCATACAGGAGGTACGCCTGAAAGAATTCCAGTGCACCCTTGTGGACGAAATGTCACTGCTCAAATCAGCTGATAAACAAGGTTTCAGCGCATTGTTAATGATAGTAACAAACACTGATTACACTTGTTTAGCTTTCTTTCGTCCCACGGCTATGTGATACGTATAATTACATGAAATTTCAAAATCACTGTGGTCACCCGTTTGTAAATCGCAAAATCTCTACCATGTTGCACCAAACATCTGAACAGCTTATATCTCAACTGGCTCAGAATGGCAATCGCAGTTGCTGAGGAGAGACAAAGTGTGTTCGAACATTGTCAAAAACCCATCTCAGCTCTAGTTTAAGTTTTATTAAAGTTTTTATGAAAACCACTAGAAATCAATTTGGTTTTCCTAAAGCGGTTTGAGCTGTCATAGTGGAATATCCGTAACTAGAAATTAGAAGAAAATTAGTATTTCTTCATTTAATTCCAACTACCTTTGCTTATCTTCGACAGATACGCGTATTTTGTAATGGAAAAATACTAATTTTTCTTCTAATTTCTAGTTAATTTGGTTTTTGTTATGTAAGCAAGAGGTGCCCATAGGTTTCAAAATTTTAGTCAGGCTTAGTGAGAATCTACAACAACTTTTTTACGACGATCTTAAAACCTTGTCTTCTGACGATCCTTGATTACTCTCACCAAAGGTTTTATTTCGGACTTTATGAACTCGTCTTATTCTGTCTTGAAATGCCGTTTTATAACTCATTTGAATTATCTTTTGTGGTCAGTCTCAAAAGTAGTTTTAAACCATTTTGCCTCCTGTAAATGCATTAAAACGGCAAATTGGAATTGAGGAAAATCACTAAATGACCAAATTGTTTTATAGTAGCCATTAAGAAGATAAATTGCTTTTTAGGCAAAACTGTGATTTCTTCCAATCGCCATATTGAAATATATGAAATAATTGATATGTGGAAAAAAATACACCAAATTTCAAATGTAATGCAAATAAACAGCGGATCAGAGACCAATTTTGGCATTCTTTCAGATAACCTTGTTGAACTCTGATCAACTTTCAGGACATTCATGATTAATTTATCGAATATTTTTGCTTAAACTTTTGTTTTTGTTGATGTAACTTGCATAATCTCTGAGTCATTCTATTTTCGGCTCTATCGTGCAGCATTCACCATAAAATTAAATGCGCATATGATTTGGAGCGTGATACGCTCAACTCAAAGTTAATTTGTTTTGCTATTTTGCTATCAAACAAAATTGCCCGCAACACTGGAACTTTTTTCTTATATATTATTTACTGCTAAATGAATCAAAAGAACAGAGAATCGAACAAAGCAGAACAACAAAACCAACCACGATATCGCCGTGAAGTTTGACATGTGGCTATTGAGCCCTATGCTGATTTTGATGGCAGCTAATAGGTTTTATGAAGGTTCTCAAGTGGTCATAACATCTCTCACTAGAACATTTTCACAATCTTTATGGTCTTGTAAAGGTTTTATTAATTTGTTTTCACAACCGTCTATAGAAGGGCCACTTCGTACAAATTTCGGCTTTCAAAGATGCATAGGGGGGGATGTTGGCGGACAAAACAGTTTTGAATTTAGTTTTATCAAGAAAGCCGGGAGGAGTGCTATACGGCTGAAATAAAACTTAAATTGTTACTTGGAATCTGGCAGTGCAAAATGAATGCCCAATTTGTATCAAATCGTTGGTAGCTAAATTTAGTACTGCTGAATAAAGAGTTGCTTCCAGCTTTTATTCAGCTTTTTTATTGAGGGGCATCATTTAGCATAAATACTGGTAAAGTTGATGGCTATGTTTAGTACTTAAGGTCTTCTTCAAGGTTGCGGCTATCATTTCTTTGACTTATCCATATTCATTTTGCCAATAGTTTTCTTCAATTTCAAAATATGATGCATGATGAACTTATGGTGCCTTCGAGTAGATCTGTTAACCCGTCTCAACAGGTCATATTTCATCTCCTTACATCCGAGGAGGACAAGAGCGCATATTCGGCAGTGGACCTTCGCGAATGATATTCCGCGGTGGTAGCATCACGCGAGGATCATCGTGAAGATCACTGCGAATATACGCTCTCATGTCGAAGATATAGGAGTTAGAGCAATGTACTGTTAGACAAAGTTGTAGGTCTACTCATGCACTACAAGTTCATAATACATCATATTTTGAAATCGACCTCTCTGAAAGGAGATATTGGCAAATGAATATGCCTGAAAGTCAAATGACATGCCGTAAATCCCGGTCTCTTTCACTTCTGAACCCTAGCGGAAGGCTAAATATTAGCGTACATCTACACTTGCTCAGGATGGCTCTACCAGTTTTTACGATGAGACGAAGTCTCACGTGTCATGTAATGGTTGTAGGCTTGATGGTCATGCGTTAAGCGGTACCATACCAGCTAACGAAAGCGTTCACTTGGTCCGTTAAATCAATTAGATGTCCGTTACGGGAGTATGAAAACAGTTGCTGTAAACGAGTAACTGCTGAATAAGAGTTCGTTCCGGCAAAACATAGATTCTTCAGCTTTTAAATCAGCTTAAAATATGAAATGCCGACAACTTGTAATCGTATTAGTTCTCGCAATCCAGTGATATCTGTCCAAATTAAACCAATTTGAATTCAATCTCTGAAGTACACATTACATTGCCCACCAAACATATTCCGGAAGATAGTTTCGGACACTTTACCCCACCGCATTGCTTCGAGTACAAACATTACCTCCGCTGTCGATGCACAAACCTACCCCCCCCCCCCCCTTTCCCGACCATCACTTGGGGGAAGATTTGGTTGGAACGCATTCACGGATACGATTTGCATGAAATTGACAATTTCGATTTCGCTCCGTTCGTTTCGCCCGCTCTGTCTACCGAAGAGTCTCCACCGTCGTCTTCGTCAAGCAATCCGTCCGTCCGTCCGTCCGTGTATGTGCGACACTTTTCTTGCCCCTTCGCCCGCCACCCTGCGCCAGTGCGTGTACTCTGCTGACTGACGACGACTCGAACGTGGCGCACACTCCACTTGTCCACCCCTCATCTAGCCTTCCCTGGGCAGAGAGCACTGGCAGGTGGTGGCGATCATGCTACGCTCCACATAGATACGTTAGCGGAGGCGAAAGCGATTTTCCGAAAGCAGTAAAATCCCATGCTCACTTCGTCACTTTTGCATACCTATTTGTACTGTCGGCGACGAGCACGAGACGATGACGAAGGCGAAATGAAAACGGTCTCACCTGCTGGGTTCAATCACTGGCTGCTTCCTTCGCCACTTCCAGCAACGTCGCCGCACGCGCGATTTCTGCCCTGCCCTGTAGGGATTCAACGAGAGGATTCATTCAGTCTCTTCTCAGTTCTGTTGTTGACGCGCGGTTGTACAAACTTGCATTGCGCTGCACTTT